>RJWM01011317.1:0-60295 GCA_004363535.1 Dasyprocta punctata | reverse complement strand
ATACCACATTTGTTTACAAAAGGCAAAATGAGTTGACTGAATTGCCACGATCAACAAAGTAGAAACTTTGACCAAGAAATAAGGATATTTTCATGTTCAGGCACCAATTCAACTTAATTAAAGGTAATCACAAAAGCTACTAGTTATGTTAAGTGATAAAATCAGATTTTAGACCGAGGTCAAGTACCTAGAAACAAATGATCTCAAGAAAAGCAATTGCCTAAGAAGTAGTAAAAAATGAGATAATAGAGCCCTACATACATAACAATGATATATTAATAGCTAGAAAATTATCTCTATTTCAAATGAATTACTCTTTTTCATTTTACTGCTAATAAAACTGTCTCACAGAAATGTCTTACAACAGATCCAACTCAAAACTAGCAGGTAACTATAGTGGGATTTGAACTTAGGTGTGTTTAAATTTAAAGCCTTGCTTATTCTACTTCATGATCCAACCTCCTTTCTGATTCCAGTTTAAGCAAGCCCCAGTAAGTGATTCTGACAATGGTTCTGGAAGCATAGATATGGAGTGGAGCAGGACTGAAATTTGGGCTGCAGATCAAATAAAAACAATGATGTTTTCAAGTAACAACCACAAACATAGTAATATACGATACATCAAACCAGACTAACAAGTAAAGAAAGCCATCCAAGAATCTATTGAAAAAATGTCAACCAGTGGTCCAAGAGGGGCTGGGTCCTTACAGGATACTCCTTCCCTCAAAATTCTGCTGAAGAAAACAGGGGTTTTTAGCATCAGGAGGGGGAATGATATGGAAGGAAAAGCTACCGTTACCTGTACCTGGGTGAAATGTGACAGCAGCGAAACCAATTATATAGATATCTGCAGGAAGTCAGGGTGAGGGAGAGCAGGACCTGTACATCTGTCTCATGAGATCAGAGTAATAATGACAATGCCAAAGACTGTAACAGCAGCACCTAACAGTTATTGAGGCTGGGTAACCAATATACTAAGCACTTTGAAAACACTGTACAATTTGATCATAATATCCCTCTAAGGCCAATGTTCTTGATATTCTCATTTTACAAATAAGAAAGTGGAGGCTTATGGAATCATTTACAAGATGAAAAAGGAACAGTTTTGATGAAGAAAAATAAAAATATGTATGGCTTGTAATTGATTGTCAGACCAGTTGGAAACACGCCAGCGGGCAGTATCTTTACCACTCTGAAATGCAAACTGCCTGACCCTCTCGGCAGAAAGCAATTAGTCCATGATGGGTATTGAAAGAGAGAATGAGGTGCTGGGCATTAGCATCCTGGACACTGGCTACACCTGCTACTACTTTGCTATGCTTCAAGTAGCCCCCCTCCCCAATAGAAGAAGCTCTGTGTGAAATAAAAGCATGCGGCCTCTTGCTCTGAATTTACAAAGAATTTTAGTGATTGCATAACACTAAGTTAGAAATCACGAGGTCCTGAGAGGGGCCCCATAGGGCCACACAGGTCACACTCTCTGTCCCATGGCCTTAGAACTTCGCATCCCGTATCTGGACACTCCTCTACTTCATCAGTCTCTGTTTATCAGAAGACCTCCACTGAACACCTTCCCTAAAGATATTCACATCTATTCTCCTTTCTTTCCTCTGAGTTATCTTTCTTTATAAGATCTGATCACTTTTTATATGTCTTTTTGTTTATTGTTTTGTTTCCCTCCACTGGAATGGGAAGCCCAAGGGAGCAGGAACTTGGTCTTTTTTATTGCTGTGTTTCCAGTATTTAGATTAGCACTTGGTACGCATTATGCATTTCACGAATACTTGCTGAATGGATGATTAAATGAACCCCATTGTTTCAGTCAATGAAAGTCAAGTAACCTTGTATATTACTTTATATTCCCTTTTTAAAATGTGCTTATGCTCTTTGTACCTAAAATAAATATTGCCATTTCTACCTGTTTCCCAAAATGTGTTTATAGTCTGCATCATTTATAGATACAGAGCTACATAATGAGTATGCGAAGCAAAAAAGGAACATTGTAAACCCTGTAGAGTCTCTAGCCTTATAGAGTCTTGTAGAACCAATTCTTCCAAGAAAGTCCTCTTTTGAAAGATATATTCAGTTTTATAATCTTCTATTTCAATTTGTATTTATAATTTGATGACAAGGACAGCCTCCAATTTCTCCATATAAAAAAACTATTTTGGTTGTTGTTTTATGTGTTATGCACAGGAAGCTTACACTCCTCTCCCCATCACCTACCATAACGCTGTCCTTAGATTCTTCCCCTTCCTACCTGCCTTTCTCACCTGAGAGATTGAAAAAAGGAAGGACAGAGGACAAGCCACAGTATACTGAAGAAAGATTATGTAACTTAAGATGCATCATTTTCTCTTTCCATGGAAGAGTTTGGCTAATTTTCTGATAAAAGCTTCATTAACATGCCAAAAAAAAAGATTCTTTAGATAACCCAAGTGACCAAGTCTGTGACTGTTTTTTTATCAGATATCAATGACATGCTCACTCAACTTATCCAGCATGATTTCCATTAAATAAAGCCCATGATAATAGTTTTCAAACCTTTCATTGCTTGATGTTTGTATACTGATTTCTTTGTAGTATTCTTGACCCTTAATTTGAAAATTAACATTAGGACTTCAGCAGGCTGCAGTTTTTTTTTTCTTGGAGAGTTGTCATTGTTTGTGCTTTGCCCATTGAGTGATCTTCTTGATCCTTGAGTTTTATAACGCTTTGGTAGTATGTCATCTAACTTTTCTTTTTCTTGCTATAGTAGCTTTTTAAAAGTTTTCAATATGATTTACCTTTTACAAAAGTTTTTTTTTATTAGTACCTGTTTGTAGTACATAATGATTGTGCTCATCATATGGGGTTGGTACAGGTACACGACATATCTTAATGCTTTTTACATACCCTACCCCCATGGAGTGGTCTCTTTTGATTTGTAAAAGATCTATCGCCCTTTTTCCTAGTATCTATATTTTATTTTGCTTTTTTATTTATATTTTGGATTTCTCATATCAGAAAGAACCTGTGGTATTTAAACTTGTGTGTCTAATTTATTTCACTTAACATTTTGGTCTCAAGATACATCCACTTTTCTACAAGTAAAACAAATTTACCCTTCTTTATAGCAGAGTAATACACCATTGTGTTATAAATACCACATTTTCTCTATCCCTTCATCTGATTCTGAACATATAGGTCACTGATTCTCATAGTGGTTATACTAGTTTACATTCCCACAACAATGTAGAAAAGTTCCTTTTTCCCTGCATCTTTGTTGGTATTTGTTATTTAATGAGCAAAGGTGTTGAACATATTTTTATGCATTTATTGGCCATCTGTACTTCTGAGAAAGGTCTATTAATTTTAGTCAGTTTTCCATTTTTGATTGGTCATTTTCTTTTTAGGGAGTATAATTTCCATTTTTAGTTTTCTATGTATTTTAAACTATATACTCCTCTGTCTGAGAAGAGACTGGAAAATTTTTTCCCATTCTCTAGGTTGTCTCTTCATTCTGTTTTTTGTTTCTTTTGCTGTGCAGGAGTTGTTTAATTTGATACAATTCCACTTATTGATTCTTGGTTTGAGTTGTTTTAGGATGGTTTGTTTCACAGAAATAAACACCTAGCACAGAACTTGAAGCTTCCATTTTTACTATCTTCAATGTTACCGTATTCCATAAAGCCTGAAATCAATTATAGAATGAAGAAAAGTCCTGTAGAGGAAAATTCCATCTTCCCACCATTCTTATCATGTGGATGAACTCACTATCTTAAACTTCCTCTTATATTTTAGCTACTGGCTGAATGTGGCTACATGAGGGGAGCCCCAGGGAGACCAGAAGAAGAATCACCTAGACAAGCTACAGAATCACGGTTATTCTTTTAAATCACCACATTTTGGGATAATTTGTTATGTGGCAATAGATAACAGAAACACCCAAAATGAATCAGGTGTTTCTCAGAAATGAGAATAGTTTAGGTCTTTGGTTTATTGCATGTTGGGTTATAATAATTCTTAACCACTAATCAAGTACTTCTTACGTGTCTGGCATTTTACATATGCTGTTTACATATGCCTCATAATGACATAGGACAGGTAATTTGACATATGGGAAATGTAAGCTTCAGAAATTCTAGGCAACTTACTTAAGACTTCATGGGTAATATACGGTTATGGCAAAATGGCAATGTAATGCTAGTATCTCATCTTGGGTTTTCTCTAACTTTTTTCTCTAACTTCTCTCACTATTTCCAGGCTTTCATCCTTCTGGCAAGTCCAATCAATCTTCACTACTGATGCTAATGTTATTGAATAAATAGGGTCCTTTAACTCAATTACTTAACATCCTTATTAAGGATGTATAGGACCGTTTGATTCACTTTTATGAGTGCTTCTCTGCCTATGGGTTAAAATCTTTGACTTCTAAAGCCTCTTTTCTTGGTTCTTTAACTCCATCTCTCAGCACCTACTTTACTTACTTCTCACTTTGTGCAGTCATGTGAGGTTCCCTAAACCCCATTTTGTGTGGCCCCTCCATTCCTCTTCACAGAGCTTTCAGCCAGGAACACTCTCTTCCCTAACAACCACCTCCATGCACCTCTCCAGCCCTCGCTCAGGCTTTACTTTGACTCTGAAACCTCATTTCCCAGTCTCTCTAGACGTAGTTGACCACTCCATCCAAAAGCTCCTCCCTGAAAGTACACACTGAGAAACACCTGTTTTTTAAAGTCAGTTTTTATCAACCAGCCTGAGAACTCCTTAATCTTTCATTCTTTCTGTGTTCCCAGCAACTGGTCTGGGCCACACTTTGAGGAGAGCGGTGCTACAGGAAATGGAAGAATTGAGACTCTGCAGGGGTCCATCACATTGGCAATGGCCTTAGACACCATGATGGTATAAGCCAAGACTTGAGGTTCCCAAGTCTCCCCACCCATCTATAGCCATCCTTTTCCCTACTATTCTAATTTTAATGTCTCAATCTCTTATTCTATGGAGAGCCCAACATTGCTTTCTTCTTCCTTACCCTCCTCACCCCTATAGGAATATCTGAAGCTTCAAGGAATGTGGAGATGAGTCAGAAGCTCCCAATTCCCTATATCATCTCTGGCTCCACAATTTCCTGCATTTCCTAACAGTCATTCTTGTGTGTGTGTGTGTGTGTGTGTGTATCATTTTTATTTTATTTTAAAGAGAAAAAAGAAAAAAAAAACAGAAAAATTGAGAAGCAAACAAACCTAAAAAACAGCAACAATAAAAGTAACATGACAACAACAACAACAAAACGACAATAACTATGCCACATGTGGTGGTGCACACCTTTACTCCCAGCACCCGGGAGGCTGAGGTAGGTGGAGCATTGTGAGTTCAAGGTCGGCTTGGGCTACAACGCGAGCGCAAGACCAGCCTGAGCTACATAGTGTGAACCTGCCTCAAAAAAACTAGGGCTGGGAGTTTGGCTCAGTGACTTAAGCACCTGCCTGGCAGGTGTGAGGTTGTGAGTTTGATCCCCAGTGCCACAAAAACAAAAAAAGAACGACAATAACTATATAAGTTTTCAAAACAAGATGATAGGAATTTGACAGTGATTATTGTACTGTATATTGTTATCTTCAAAATAGTTGCTCAGCTTACCAGATACAGGAATAAAACAAAACAGTAAAATGGAACAAAATACTGGATTTCAAAAACAAGACAGAAAGAAATCCTCCACGGTTGCCACAATGCACACAGTCATCCTCCAAATAGATGCCTAGACCACCAGCCCCAGGCCTGCAAAGTCAAACAATACAAGCATCAAGCTATTCTTTTCACCTCAGTTACTAACATCTCACCTCTGAGTTCCTCTGGATCAGCCAGTTGTTTGTGGGTGGGAGGGGAGAGACGTTCCTCTGGTTTCCCAGCCTGCACACTGGCTGGCTCCTTGGAAGTCATGGTTCAGCTTCTTGCTGAGTCTCTTCCCATTCCCCATGGCAGACCCTGGTTCACGGGAAGGTTCAGTCATTTTTTTTTCTTTCTTTCTTTCTTTCTTTTTTTTAGAGGATAAAACCAAGGAAAATAAAGCAGAATAAACTGATCAAAATAAACCAGTATAAGTGATACAGGACTTCAAAACTTTACAAAATCAACAATAGTTACCATAATGCCTTTTGTTGTCTTCAAAATAGCTGCAGATACCTTTGGACATAGTAAAAATCAAGCAGAACAGAATAGAATAGAAACAATAAAAACAAAATAATGAATGCAGTAAAGGACTCCAAAACAAGCCAATAGTAAATCCAAAATGGCTACCATAATATGTCTTGCCATCTTTTAAATAGCTGGTCGTGCCATCAGATTTAATATAATCGAACAAAACAAAAGAGAATAAAACCCAACTCAACAAAACAATAAAAATGATATAGTTTCCAGGCGGGGATCACCTCCTGATGACTCCGTGCTGACTCACGGAGAGAGACTTGGGTCTGGTTGTCCCCACTCCAGCAGCAGCCCATGCATGGCCCTGGTTTCCAGGCAGGGATTGCCTCCTGGGGAGGCCTGGTTCTCTCCCTTCACACTCCACGAATCTAGTCATTCTTTTTTATGGCTACTCTTCTTTTTCTGTGGTGCTTCACTCTGGATAGAGTTTGTCTTTTATTTTTTTTTTCTTTTCTCTCTCAAAACAGCTTAAACCAAGGTTGTGATGATTGGATGTTTTTCTTTTCTCTTCAATTGCTTCCAAAGTTTTGAATGGATAATATATTCACACTCTTCACAGTTTGTAATATATGAAATGACATAGAGTAGAAATTCTTGCTCCCAGCTCTGCCCTCACTTGCCCTATTTCCTGCCTTTTCTCACCACGGGTAGTTACTTGATCAGCTTCTTTGATATCCTTCTAGGTTCATTTATGCAAATATAATACAATGAGAATATAGAAAAAATGTCCTTTTTTTTGAGCATGGTTGGCAAAAATTATGAAAATACGCTTCTGGGACCCACTTTGAAATCTGTTCTGTCATCTGCTCTCTGTGGGACTTTGCATAGAACAATGCTTTTATTCCCACAGAGATGATTTCCACAGTGATATTGTTTTGGAGGAAAAAACAAATTTTTATAAAATATGGGACCTGAGAAGCAAACTTTTATAAAATATGGAACCAGATTGTGGGCTTGCCCTAGAAATCATGGGACCAAGGTTTCTGCAGCTATTCCAGGCCTCCCGAACCCTGCAGCCCAGAGACTTCCTCTGGGACAGAAGACTTTCAGTATTGTTGAGGGTCCCAGTCAGGACTAGAACAAATAGATAATTCAAAGTTGACTATTAGCTATCACTATCCTGACACAGAGGATGTGTCGCTGGCCACCTCCCCAGGGCTCCTGCCTCCTGCTATTTGCCTGGGTCCCTCTTGAGACTCTTTGAGGCACTCTCTTCCATCTTACTACTTCTATTCCAAGCCCTGGCATTTTTTTTTCCTGCTGCTTCCTCCCACCCTTAGCTTCTCTGAAGACTCCTAATTTCTTTTTGCTTTATACATGGAGCAATTCAACTTTGAGGATGTCAGATGAGACATATCCTTTGGGAATTCCAAGAAGAAATAGGGAGTCTTTTTAACAGCATTTAATTTAGGCAATCAAGCTATGCTGTACTAATTTGGATGGCGATGGAAAGCATCAAAGCACTCCTCATTAAGATTAATGATGATAATGCTGCTTATTGGGTTTATCATCTAACAAAACATGTCACCTTTTGGGGGAGTACATTAAATAAGTGTATATAAGTGGTTCCTCATTTTGGATTTTATAGCAAAGACAATTAGTGCTCCCAGATATTCCAGGTGTTCTACATTACCCAGCCTTATTTGAAGTTAAGTTAGAGACCATGTGATTTGTTCTGGGGCAATGAACTATGAGCAGAAGTGATTTTGTGTCTCTTCTGGACTGAGGTAATAGCTTCTCTGTCTTTTGGCTTAAATCAAGAGTGATCAAAGATAATTAGGACTTAATTTCCTTCTTCTATCCCTTTCTTTCTTTGAAGCAGAGATAAAGTGTTCCAGGTAGCATAGTTATAAACTATAGGAAGGTATAACCCACATTATTTTATGGCTGAACATTAAACTTTTATTGGGATAAACCATTGATTTTTTTAGATACTTTTATTGACATTTAATTGCACATCAGTGCTACTTGAGCCAACATTTTTGGCTACAGACTCAATCTAAAATCTTTAAAACAATAATGTGTGTATATATCATTAAGGATATTTAAATATGTTTCCATATTCTACGTAAATTTTACCTTGAAATTCTTTGTAACTGCTTATATATTTGGTATAAGCAAATATATACAAATTCAATTAAGCAATTATACAAATTCAATTAAAAGTATTATAGTATATTTGCATTGCTAGTCTCAAAGATGGCATGGACACTAAATATTAAATATCAGTCTGTATTCTGTAGTCCTTTCATTTACTTCATGTTCTATACATTCAAATACAGGTAGAATATCTTGCTGGAACAATTTTCAAATATCTTTAGATCCTCCCAAAAACAATTATGCAAAATTCTGCTTTGAGATTTGTTTTCTTAAAAGTTTCTCAAGGTGAATTTAAAATTCACTTTCTGCTACAAGAGAAGTTGAATTAATTTAGAAGCTTTCTATTTAGCCTGTCTAAAGTTCCTAATGACCAGCCCAGTTTTCTATCATCCAACTGAGACACACATCAGGCCCAATTCTGGGTGTTCGAATACCTCCTCTTCTCTCACTGGCTCAGGTGCTGTCTCATGTAGTGCACATTCAAACCGAAAGGTCAACCTCTACGACTGACATGTACTTTTGTTAGTTTTCTAGGACCCTACAACAGAATACAAACTTAATGGCTTGTTCTCTGCAGTCTGGAGGCTCAGGGTCTGAGTTAAATTGTCAGTGGAGTTGTTCTTCTTCTGAAGACCCTAGGGGATACGCCCCAGGTTTCTTTCTCAGCCACCAGTAGATCCTTAGCTGGTGGAAGCAAGTTTTGTGTCTTCAGGAAGCATTGTCCCTGTGTGGGTGCCTGAGCCCAAGATTTTCTTTTTGTATTAGGATAACTCAGTCATATTGAATTATCATAACTTAACTAATTATATCTGCAACACTGATACTTCCAAATAAGTTTACATTCTGGTGAGCTAGGACTTCAACATATGAATTTTACAGTATATTATTCAATCCATAACAATTGTCAGTGTAATCATATAACCATAATTGTTAACAACTGAGGCCTTCAGTTAGATTTGGTTGTGTTAGAATCCCATTTTGGGCCACTTGAACCTGCATTTCTTTGATTCTCAAATGGGGTCATTGACTTTGTAGGATTGTTGTGATACTTAAAGAACACCTATGGAACGTGATACTAGAGTAGGTCTCCTATCTCACTGTTGGCCATGATCTCCAACACTGAAAACAAAAGCTAAGACACTAATTGACTTAGTGCACACTAATGAACAAAATAGCTTTATTCCTAAAGTATGGGCACATCCCACACTCACCAGACATCTCGAGTAGGACAACCCTCTACTCTGCTGCTAAGACAGCTTCTCTTCTGCTTTCTCAGTACTTGCCACACTTTAAATACACTTTTGCCTTACACTATACCTGTTTTTACTCCCTCATTTTCTGCGAAGAGCACCACTTCTTCATTCTTTGCTGTAGTCAAGGCAAGGACCCAAGAAGAAGTGGAGGATCACTCAGAGACCCCCTACTGGGTCTCTGTCAACACTGCAGCAGGGAAGGAATCCAAAGAGGCACTCCGCCATATGCAAAAGACTCTTGATACTTGACTACATCCACACCAGTTGAGAGAATTCTTCCTACCCTGTTTTACTTCTTCTCTGTTGTATTTCAGGCCCAGGGAATCCTGAGGCAGTCTAGTGGGAGAAAGGACACTGAAAGGAGGGGAAGGGGGACAGAAAAGGAGATGTATCTTACAGAAAACCAGAGCAGAAACCACATTAGCATGCTTTCCAGTGCAAAGGGAACTGAGATGTGCGGTATCTGTAAGATGTAAACTGGATGAGAACATGAGGTTTTGTGGTACTTACCTGGATAAGACATTTTAGTGACTGAAATAAGATCATTCTGTGGAGCCAAAATATATTAGAGGACTTTTTATGATCTGAGAGGAGCTTAAAAGATGATGATACCTGCCCCCTCTCATTCATAGGGTAAGGAACAAATCTACCCACAGGTTTGAAATATGATGAGGAAAAAAAAATGTGTCTTCTGCTAGCATATCACCTTACCTATCCTGGCAGAAAGTCAACACTCAGTAAAAGTTCCTATTAATGTGATAGCAACTGGTAATAATTTTAGTTACCATGCTGACTGAAGGAAGCTGTACCATCCTTTGTGATGATATCAAAAAGTAGTCAAAAAGTAGTTCCAATGCACTGACTATAAAAGACAGTCTCAAAGTTGAGCCCCAGAACTAACCCCAAGGAGATAACTATCAAACTGATTTTTTAGAAGAGTTATAACCTCAGCCATGGTTATAAACTTGAAATCAAGGGTGTGCCATCAAAACTTTTGACTCTTTGAACCTAGTATCAGAGTTGCAATTTGAGAATGATTAAGTTACTGTCATTCAGTCACTAACTATAACACTTGGCAAAACCGGATGCTGAATGTTGAAATCCTGTTGAGGAAAAACCTAGTACCATTATGGCACTATTTGTCTCCAACAACAAACATCACAGCAGGTGGGTAGCTCTGGTCTTAGTCCTGCCTCTCAAGTTTATTTAACTTTGAAACAGAATTCTAGCTATAAAGAGATCAGAGAAATCCCATTTTGACTTTTCAGCCACTGCATCATGGGAAGATACCACAAGAATTGTTTGGAATGGTTAAATAATTTCCTGCATATGAAAGCACATATTATGCCAATGATCCTGTCTATCTAAAGGATGAGCTGGGGATTTAGCTCAGTGTCATAAGCGCCTGTCTGGCAAGTGCAAGGTTGTGAGTTGGATTCCTGGTACCAAAAAAATAAATATATAAAGGATGAAATATTGGGTTAGGCTGGGATTTTACAAAATTAACTTTATTGAGTTATAATTTGCATATAATAAAGTGTACCTATTTTAAGCGCACAGTTCAGTGACTTTTGGCAGATAATGTAAATGTCATCACTAACATAATCAAGATGTAAAACCATTGAATATAGTGGTGCACAGAGGTAGTCGCAGCGACTTGGGAAACTGATGTAGAAGGATTACTTAAGTCCAGGAGTTTAAGGCTGCCCTGTGTTACACAATAAGACCATGTCCTTCTATCCTGAAAAAAACAGAAAAGCAAAGAAAAAGGACATAAAAATTTCCTCCATCCCAGAAATGTCCTTTGTAGTCAGCCTCTTTGTCCTCTTACCTCAAGAAACCACTGATTTACTCTCTGTCACTATAGACTGCTTTCCCTCTTCTAGGATTGTGTATAAATACAAGCATGCAGTAACACATAGCTGTTTTTAATATCATAGTTTTTTTTTCTTTCTTTCCAAGAACCCTGCATAGCACAGTGGAACAAGTAGGGTCTTTGAAGTCAGATGAATACGGACTTGAATGCTAAGTTTCCTACTTAACAACTTTGACCTGGTGCAAATTGCATGTGCTGAGCCTAGATTTTTTTTTATCCGTACAATAGTAAATTAAGACAAAAACAAAAACATCTGCAAAGGCTAGACTGAAAGTGTGAAAGAGCGCAAGTGGAGGTCCACGGCTGGTAACTATCATCTTCTTGATGATGGCCTATCATTTTCTGTTTAAGACTAGTTTTCCAGTCAAATTCATCTAAACTGCCATGCTCCTGTGCAGAATTTTACTGCTAGCTTTCACTCGTGACTGTCATAACAGGGAGGGGAAGCTAGTCTCAAGTACTGGGTTGTTTAGGTTCACTTCTGGGTTCTGCCGCTTGTGAAACCTCAGACAAATTTGAAATTGTCTCACACCTAATTTTTCTATCCCATAGAAAGAGAGTAACTAAAAAACCCAGGGTAACTGTGGGAATTAAGTGAAACAATACTTATTGCCTTAGCTAATGCTAAATAAAAGTTAGATATTGTGGATATCATCATTATTTTGCACTGATATTTTCCTCTGACCTCTCAGAGTGGGTTCTTTCTCTACGGCTTCATCTGAGCTCCTTCCCCTATGTGGGGTGCTCTCTTTTATAATCAGCTGTATTTCCCCATTTTCATCTCCAGGGATTTAAACCTCCTACAAAATGTATGTGTACCCTTTCATTTGGCATTGGTCTTACACTGTGTTATTACTGAACCACAGACTGTGTGAGAATGAAAGAGTGGCTCACTCAAACCCTTCATTTTACAGCTGGAATAGCAGATGTCCACTAAAATTACTTTTCCCAGGGCACATCTTTAGAACATAGACTGAATTATAGTCTCTGTACATAATACCTAGTAGTTCAGTGGCTTATTGTGTGATTTCTTAAAGTATACTGCGCTCAGTTGATTTTTACAGTCAAATATAAAGTTCTTTGCATGCCATAGTGCATATTCTCTTATTGTTATCCAATATTTAAAAAGGCATTCAATTCTATCAAAATATATTCACAAACCTTACCAAGAAAAAAATTGTGCATATTACACAATGTGAGATGCATTGCTAGATGACAGGATATCCTGTTCAGGTTTTATATGATGCATGTAAAGCCCTCCTGATGTTTTAGTGTTAGTTCTTATAACTACCAAGTAATATCTTGTAACTACAAAGTAAATATTTTCATCACCACATTAGTCTTTGTGTAAATAATTTATAAAGCAATTTCAATGATATCTTTAGTCCAACAAGATAAAAGACTTTATAGTACTTTCAAAAAGGACAAACACAATTGAGTAAAAAGTCAAATGACAGCAAACCAGTGTTGTATTTGTTGCTAGAGTTTTCTAGCATCTCTATGACTGCAGAACTAAAAGTGTCACCTCTCATAGTTATGTTTACATGCTTGTGCCATTTTCCACATAGGGGGTGTTATGGATTAAGAACTGTGGGTCAACTTAACACCAGCCGAATTAAATCGAAATGGTGCCGAGTGTAGATGGCCCACATGAGGGAAGTTACCAGCATAAACAGAGATGAGGAGAAGAGTGAGGCATAGTGTGCTCTTCTAAATGTTGCTGTATCGAGTTTATGGTTCTCCTGGAGGATCCTGTCATGCTGGCTTCCCCAGTATGGATTCAGCCATTATCATTGGAGGATCTCAGGACCTTGTCACTGAGAGTGGCTGTGGTTCACTTTGGGGGAGCTCTGCTCCTCACATTGAGCATCACTTCCTGACTCCAAAGAGGAAGATGTGTGCTGTTTAATCTCCAGGAGAAGCTTGTCATGCTGGCTTCCTGGCATATACTCAACTGTTCTCATCATCGGAGGAACTCGGGACCTTACTGTCACTGAGGATGGCTGTGGTACTTTTCGGGGCAGCCCCAGTCCTTATTTTGAGCATGGCTTTTCGGCTCCAGTGTAGAACTCTCAACCCACTGGCGCAGCTCCTTCACCCCACTGGCATACACTTTCTACCTTCCACCGCTGAGCTTTGGGCCTTCCCAGCACAGATCCATAAAACAGACTGGCATGAGTCCTTGTTGTGGGTTCTAGACCTCCAGTTGGATTCGGGGGAGGCATTGTCATCGGCTCCAGGTTTTCAGCTGGACTCATGCAGGACATTGCTGTGGGATCCAGGCTCTCAGCTGAATATTCTGGGTCTTTAGTGTTGTGGACAGATTTTCCTGAACTTTCTTGTGTTTAACTCTGGGTGACCATCATAAAACACTACTATAAATTCTGTGTCTTGTAGGCAGTTGTTTTCCCTATAACCCTTGACTACAACAGGGGGTATGAATAAGGAAGCTCAGAATGAATGTCCTGGGAAGGATGAAGAAAAGAGAGTGTGAGAAAGTTAGGACAACCGCCTTTTATGGAAGTTGAACACTCTCACAATTTTTCTTTCACAATTTCTAAAGTTGTCTGTGCTGGAGGTTCTCAAGGCTACCCTCTAGGTCTGATGATTCGATGAAAGGATTAACAGAGCTTAGAATAAGTTTAGACTCAGGACTAAGACTTATTACTATGAAAAATTACAAAACTAAATCAGCAAAGGGAATGAGTGCATAGGATAAATTCAGGAGGAAAGCATATACATGCGTCTGAATGTTCTTTCAATAGAGCGGTTTAATTCCTTAAACAATGTGTTATGACAACACATGCAAAGGTAACTCACTAAACACTCACTGACCAAGGTTTTTAACCAAATAAGAACCTTTGCCTGCCAGATACTGAAGTTCCAGACTCCCAGAAGGAAAGCAGGGCTCGGCATAAACCAAATTATCTGCCCAGCATTCTAGCCATAGTGAGCCACACCTGTTACTAAGGCAAAGTCTTATGTCCGTATGTTTTTGTTACTTTCTCATTGATGAGACAAAATTCCTGATGCCCAAAGTTAGAGGAGGAAAGGTTTATTCAGTTCACAGTTTGAGGTTTCAGTCCACTATCCACTGACTCCAAGGCAGGTGGCACATGGCAGAGGGTCAAAAGTTCAGGGGGGCAAAAGACAGCAAAAACAATGAAAGAGAGAGAGCGCAGACAAGGTTCTTTCTGTCTCTTATGTTGCATGTAGGCTACCCACCCTAGAGTGGGTGCAGCACTCACTCCCTAAACCCCAGCACTGGAGCATGAATCAATGTCAAACTCTAGATTCAGCCACCTACAAAAAGCACGCCGCACCATGATGACATGAGGCTTTGGAAGACATCTAGATATAAACCACAACGCTGTGAAAGGAAGTTTCTCCCATTCAGGTATCCATATGCAGTCAAAGCCTGACCTTGCAAACAGGCCTCTCTAAGGACATAGACCTAGGCTTGCCATACTAATTATTTTCTATATACAAAGTTCCTTCATTTCAGCATGCATAGCCAGGAATGACAATTACCCTAGTCTCATTTGAGATAACAAATCTGTCTTGGACAGGTTGATTAACTTGTTGGAAGTCTTATCTAGTTAGTTGATTGGGATAGTTCAACTAGGATTATGTGAGGTAGGATGAAAAATACATTGAAGGTTTAAACTTATTACATTAAAAGACACATTTCCACTAACCTCCTTCAAAATATTCTCAATATCGAATTGAAAGGCACTTATTCCACTGTTCATGTCTCTGAAACAGTTCTGACGGTCCCATTTTGTGAGCGGCTCCAATTACACTGTCGTGGCTGCCTTGATGTTCTGAATCAATTCAAAATATTTAGCAATCAGGGTCATTTTGATGTTAGGGAAAAGTCAGAAGTTGTGAGACTCCGGATCTGCTGACTAAGGTGGACGATGGCACAGCGTCATGTTCTGATGAGCCTGCCTTTCTGCTGGATGTGCTGAGCAGCGGCTTTTGCTGTGTTTTTGATTATACCTCACAAAAATACTCATGAAAGAGGATTCCAGAACTGCTTCGGAAAGCAGCACAAATGACGGGATAAGTGTGTCTGAAGTGAGAGGCAGCATTTCGGGTGGGTTAATGGCAATGTGTCTGGAAAATGAGTGGGACTTGAGACCATAATGTTAACTGAAATAAATCAGACACACAATCTTAAACATCTTATGAGAAACCCAAGTTATAAATACAGAGCAAAATAAAAGATAGACAGTAGGAAGTAGAGAGAAAGGTCTTTCTCAAATGGGAACAGGACCAAGCTATGGAGGGAGAGGGTGGGAAAGGGGATGAAAAAAGGAATTAAAATGTGTTATGTCCATATACCAACTCCACACAAGGAATGCAGACATTACATATCGCAAACATGTACTAATCAAGAAAATTTAAACATTCATCATATAGTTTAATTACCCTTTGTAGATCCGGGACCTCAGTTCTGGCTTGTTATGGTTTAGGTCTTGGATGTTCCTCCCAAAGACTCATGTGCTTAGAGGCTGCACTTTTGGAAGGAGATTGGATCACGGAGGTTCTAGAGCTAAATGTGTGGTTGGAGATGAGGCCTGCTCAGAAGAGGTGGGGTGATGGAAGTGTGTGTCTCTTTTCTCAGCTCCTCTTTTCTCTCTCTGCTTCCTGGCTGCCCTGTCATGAGCAGCTTCCTTTCACAGAAGCCTCTATTATCATGTTCTTTTTCCTTGGAGCTGTCCAATCATTAATGGACTGAGACCTCTGAAACTGTAAACCAAAGTAAACTTCTCCTCCTTTAAAAAGTTGTGAGTGTTAGCTGGATTGAGTAGGACTTCCAACCCTAGTTTTTTGAGGAATCGCCATACTGATTTCCACAGTGGTCCCATGAGCCTACATTCCCACCAACAGTGGAGAAGGGTTCCTTTTTCCCCACGGCCCCACCAACATTGGTTATCAGTTGATTTCTTGATGGCAGCCATTCTTTCTGGAGTAAGATGGAATCTCAATGTTGTTTTAATTTGCATTTCTCGAATGACCAGTGATGTTGAGCATTTCTTCATGTATTTATTTGCCATTTATATTTCTTCATCTGAGAAGTGTGTATTCATCTCAGAAGCCCATTTTTTGATTGCGTCTTTGAATTTGGGGGTCCTAACATTTTTCAATTCTTTATATGTTGTGGATATAAGTCCTTTATCTGAGGGACACTAAATAGATAATAATAATAAAAACTGAAAGAGTAATAAGATCCAATGTGTACAATAGATATTATAATAATGAAAGGGAAAGAAAGTGCTCAAAATTAAAGAACAGCTGGGAGAGGGGAAAGGAGAAATGGAAGAAAGGAAAAAAATTTATGTATGTAGGTGTACACATATAGCTGTATGTATGTATAAGTGTGCAAGGTAGATAACTATACTACTAATTCTCTGTTAGTTCATCAAAAAGTATAGTTTGTGTTGTCATTGTTTGATTGTCTGATCATTTTTTATGCCTAGATATTGTAACTTGAACAACTACTTCTAAGATAACAATACGTAATATATTAACTAGTATTGATTTCTTACTGGCTTTTTTAAAAATTCTGTATTATTTCTACCCTTTTTTCTGTTTTACTTTTTAAAATTAAAAAAAAAAGTTGTGGGTGTTGGGTATTGTGCCTCACTGACAAAGAGACTAAGACGTGGCTGTTGATTTCTTGGTCCTTCTCTACTTTGTGTTTGCTGTAGTTGCCATCTTGCCTGGACAAGTCCTTCTTACTGTGTTAGTACCTGGGCTAAAATGACTGGATCAGTGAGGCTTAGTGCTGTCTATGCAGATTCACCAGATGAATGTCTTGGGCTTCCTTACAGCATGGTGGTCTCAGACACTGGGCTATTTGATGGCCATCTTCCCCCACAGCACACATTCTAAAAAACCCAGAAGAACTCCTGGAATGTCATTTTTATTGTATTCTGTTAAGCAAGTCACTAAATCTTAAATTCAGAGCAACGGAAATTAGCCTCCATAATAAGAGTAACAAAGAATTTCCAATAATTTTTAGTGTGTCACAATAAATAATATATCTGAATTATACCAGTTTCCACTATAGTTATCTACTTTGCATCATTCAGTTTTTACTGAATTGATTGAATGTTCCTTACGGGAAGAACTCAGGTTACTTCAGTTTCCAACTCCCTGCCATTTTTAGGATTATAGCATACATTAAATTATTATTGAATAACTAAATGTGATTAAATGGTTACTTCATACCAAGCTCTTTAAATATATTATTTAATACTTTCAATGCTTTATGAGGTAGGCGTTACTATTGTTCCCATTTTTGTATGAGGAAAGTGAGGCACAGGGTGATTAAATAATTTGCATAGGACATATAACTAGTGCCAGGATCTGAACCCAGACTGACACCTAAGAAGATGCTAAATCATCAGACTCCTAAGAAGACACTAAATCATCATACATCATAACTGCTTCTATTGTGAGCCTAGCTTTACATAAAGAGGGATTTTCCAAGGAATCCAAATTGTGGTGCTGAGTTGTGTAAAATGTTAGAGATGTCTTAAGAGTGTAAAACCCTTTATTCATTTTCTTTTCTTATTTTGTGAGGAAAAATGGGGAAAGATGTATGAAGAGAAGAACAAAGAATGCTAATAGTCCTGAAAATTATTCTAGCTGGGAAAGTCGAGTAATGCCATCATGAATACTCTGTATTCACAAAGCATGTGTGACCTTGAAAAGCTACTGTTTTAAATCTGTGAACACAAAGGAAGAAATGAAGAAAATAACTGAGAAATAACTGAAAAGAAATATTGTATCTTTCTGTACGAGCTCTGGATTTTATTTGATTCTGAACCATTGATCACTTTCATTTTTAAAATCACAGGTACTAAAACATAAAATGCCTGACTCCTGACATATAGTTCATTAAAAAGTAGTTAAGATTAGGAACTTTCTTCTTTGCAACAGTAAAGGTGAGTAATGCAAAGTCAGTAGCATAGGGAAGACCCTTCCCTCTGGTAGGAAATGATTGAAGGGGAGTACAGATTATATGAAAGTTCAGGGAAGAGGGGGCAGAAGAGAATTTTAATTTATAGGAGAGGATAACAGTGGAGAGGTAATACATTAAACCATGACAGCTATCCCCAGGAAGTTTCCCCTGGGATTAGGCATATAGGACTATCAGAACAGACTCTGCTGTAAGTAATGAAATTACAAATTCTGCTGTAAGTAATGGAAGATGATAAAAATCTGATACGAGTTGGAAATTTAATTCCAACTCACATGAAAATAAATCAGTCTGGAGATTAATGACAACTCCATGGTTTTGGAGAACCACCTTGCTATCTTATTGCTCTGTACTGCACACAGAACTAAGCCTGTTTGGTCCTACATGACTCTCAGAATCATGTTGGTAGAGAGCAAGAGACTCAAGGTGAAAGTATCAGTTGCCTATTCAAACTTCCTACAAGGTTACATGGCAAGCAAGACCCAGAACAAGTTCTGCCATAAAAGATAAATATTGATGCCAAGACATTTATTTATCAATGTCTTAGTCACTTGCCTGTCGCTGAGATGCAATACCTGCCAGTCACAATTTAAAAGAGGAGACATTTATTTTGGCCCATGGGTTTTAGAGGTTTCAGTCCGGAGTCAGCTGACTCCAAGGCAGGAAGAGCACAGTAGAAGGGTCTGGCAGATAAAAGCTGCTCACATTATGGCAACCATGAAGCAAGGCAAGAAAGGAGAAGCCAGGCGGGGAAATACAGCCTTCCAGGCTGCACCTTCAGTGGCCCATCTCTTCCGACCTGACCCCATCTGCTAATAGCAAATTGGCTAGCAATGTGGTTGTCTGCGTGATTCACTGCCTCTGTGTGTATGAGAGTTTTGGGGGTCATTTTTTATTTAAATCATAACAAAAGCAAGCATAAGAATAGTTGATGTGCTCTATTCTTTCATTTAAATGAAACCTTAGCTCTCACTCCTCTACTTTCCAGGCTTTTAGTTATAAAATTTTCCACAAAGGCATGTGTCTTAGTTACTTTTCGCTCACTGCTGAGACAAAAAACCTGGTGCCAAAATTAGGGAAGGAAAGTTTTATTTCTTACAGTTCTCTGGAGGTTTCAGTCCATACTTAGTTGGCTTCAAGACAGCGTGGTATGCCCAGGCAGCCATTCATGGTGGCCGCCAAACAACAAGGCACACAACCCAGCAAAAGAGAGGGTGAAAGAGGAAAGACACTCAATCCTCGGACCCTTACACTGTATGTTGGCTCCACCCCTGGGCGGGTGTAGCACTCACATCACCAATCCCAGCACTACACAACAAACCATTCACAAAGGCCAGACTCAGTCCCATCCAAATTACCTGAGGCCTTGGCGGGGACACAGGACAAACCAATGCAGCATGCATTACAACATTCTAGAAGCAGGAATCTGTTATCTATGTAGTCAACATCAAGCAGAGAAAAAGTGCCTAAAACTGAAGGTAGTGTCCTCCATCATTCAGAGATTAAGCTAAAGGCACCATTCCTATCTGTACCTATAGGTCAGGCCATAGGTCTCATTGAAATTTTTTTCTTTATTCATGCAGGAGGAGGGAGGCTAGTGTCTCTAAAACATTTTAGCCAACTTGTATTTTAAATATCTTTAATTTAGTCAGTTAAAGTTCCTTTGGCATTATGATGTTAGTACATTGTTAATTTTATTCAAAAATTACAGCCCATTTCTGAAATTCATGGAGAATTTTAGCAGAGTCCAGTTTTGGTATGACTGACAGGAACAGAGTAATACCTTCTGAGCGAAAGGCTTTTTCTATTGGAGTAATAATGCTACTCTGGAGTGTGAATTTTCAGGTGAAATTTTAGCTGACTATGCATGTAAACACATAATGAGGACAAATAAAATAATTTAATTTAATTATCCTCAAAACTTGGCTTATGGACTGAGGATTTAGCTCAGCGGCTTAAGTGCTTGCCTGGTAAGTGCAAGGTCATGAGTCTGATCCCTGGTACCAAAAACAAAACAAAACAAAACCAAACCAAAAACAACTTGACTTGTATACATACTTCTGCTGTGATCCAATTGGTTGGCACTTAGCAATATGGACATAGCTAGCATTCATTGTGGTGGGCAAATGTAACTTTTATTGGTGGAAGTCGTATGCCTATGGATGGTAGGTGCGAATACGAAGGAGAAAGACATGAGCAGACACTTTGTCTGGAAGGTTTCCTGTGTGGAGAAGAGACTCGCCATAGCTGTTTAATACTTTCTCTGAATTGTAACGAAGAAGTGCTACTCCACCCTCAGACTGGGACACTTTCCAGCTATGAGAAATAGTTCCACGTCTTCCCAGAAATTGGTCAGAAGTGTGGTAATGGATTAATGGTAGGTAGGTGTGTAACAGTAAAAATTCTTCCATCAGTTTTCTCATGTTCTGGGTTATATTAGGTTCTTCTCACTAAATGCTTATCCATGGATGGGAAATTTCAGTGTATGTTGGGAACTGGTTGAATGCTGACTTTGCAAGATCCCCATATGTAGTAAAGTTTCAGAACCATTGTTGTTATAGTATTCTTTCCCCTCTTCCCTCAAAATACAACCAACTAAACATTCTGCAATTGTTCCCCTCACAGCAGTCTAACTTTTACCTAGAGTACAGAAGAAAATCTGTGAGAGTTCATGAACAAATGATATATTATAGTTTAGATAATAAATTACTCAGAATTTCATATAGATTAGTTTTATCTCATACAAAAATCAATTAATACGTTTTGGGGTCTATGGGAAGAGGAAAAAAACAGAAGAATACTAAAAGTGAATCTAGCTGAACAATGGAACTCTGGAAAATTTCTTTGTTCAACTTTGCCATACTTTTCAAACTTTTCTTTTTTAAATTTGAACTATTTCAAAGTGGAAAAAATTATTCTGACTGCCTTTTTGTCTTAGCTTTAGAAATCAGTTAAGTAGCTGAGTAAAAAAGAAATTTCTTACTGATCTGGAAAAGAAGAGGGATGGCACAGGATCATTATAATCCACCCAAGAAAAGCTTCTGCCCTTGCCAAAGTAAATTGCTTATTCACAGGAGATGGACTGTGCTTGTTTTGCAATATTACTCTTTTTTTTTTTTGTTTTTTTTTGTTTTTGCGGCACCGGGGATTGAACTCACAACCTCGCGCCTGCCAGGGCAGGCGCTTAAGGCACTGAGCCAAACTCCCGGCCCTGGTTTTTTTGAGGCAGGGTCGCACTATGTAGCTCAGGCCGGCCTTGCGCTCGCGTTGTAGCCCAAGCCGGCCTCGATGCAATATTACTCTTAATTGCTTACTTTTGCAACTCAAAAAAATGTAATATCATTTCCAAACTTTGCTTTAAAAGTATATTCTTATTGAAATGCCACAAAAGTTTAGTAACATTTTCTTCTGATAACTGAAATGATTTAATTCAACCACATTTATTGGACAGCTGAAGGTTCTGAGCTCTGAATCTGTTTTGTCCCCTTTAGAGGGAACATGTGAAGGAATTAAGAGTGACAGCACTTGCCTTTGGAAAACTATTTTATTTTATAATTCATTTTCAAAATTAAACTTTAAATGTGTTGAAATCATTTTGTTCTTGGTTAGACATTTTTTATAATTCTATACATTCTTTCCAAAACCTATGACATATCTGATCCAATTGATACAGAAACAAACATTTAGCTTCAAAGGTCAAGCTGAAAATAAAGGGCCTCATTTCACAAAAGCAAATGTGGAAAACCATTGAAAGCATTGGGTCTTTCTCCTACTGCTTGTAGGGAAAGATGTGTAAGGATAAATGAAGTGAGCAGAGGGAGCTTTAGGTTTCCCTGATCAGCTGCTGGCAACAATTCTTAGAGTTTGCAACAGAAATTGCCTGCCTGACGTTGACTTAAAACAAATTTCTGGAGAATAAATTTTTATTCTAATAGCAGGAATTGATTAAATTCACTAAAAGCCGCCAAAGATTAGTGAGGGATAGTCTATCAGAGAATTTAAAAAATATAATTTGTAATTCTCTAACGTTTTATTTTGCATACTAATTGGTGATTGGCATATATGTTAATTCCATACATAGAGTCTTTAATAATGAATACTGTCTCTTTTGAAAAACAAAACTGGGAAATCAAATAATCAAGTGGATTTTTTTTTAGGTTGCAAAGACTACAAATCCAGTCAAATTATCTTAGAGATATTTATTTCAATGGATGGATATCATAGAATTCCATGCGTTTGGGTCTCAAACAAGCTGGAAAATTGTTCAGAACCTCTCTCCTTCTCACTTAGATTCAGCTTCTTTTTCCACATGTCTACTATTTCTTCTTTCTGAAGATCAATTTTATTTGCTTACTTATCATTTTGTAAATAGCTTTCCTCAGCCACTAAGCTGGCATGACTTCACTATTACAATTCTCACCCCTGACTAATAACAATCTCTATATTTTACAGTTTGAATAAATGATGGAGTGAATTCATCATTAATGGATTGTTATGGATCTCTGTTCTAGTGAAGTCACACTAGTCAATGGCTTTCCATCTGTCAGTACATTAGCTGCCTGATTGGGGCAGATATCTTGCCCTATCAGCATGGCTGGGGCAAGGGGAAGTGGCTTGTGATGTACTTGGCTGCCTATTCTTCTAGGCATATCTTTCCTTCAGATGAATAAAATAAATCAATAACACTGCTAAAGTTGACCTTGACGAACTCAAAGGTATAAAGTAAAGCTGTAGAAGATAATGTACATGAAATAATTATGGAACTTCAGTGGCCAAATTAATAGTATGAAAATAAGAAAATACCAAATGGTAAGAATTAAATATGATCTTCACTGACCTGAGACATCTTTGGACGATGTGGAGTGTTTGAAAGCTGATGATGTACATGTTGTCATACATGTCAAAAGATATTTATGGAAAAAGGTTGTGTTCCTTGACTAATTAATTACATACTAAAATTAACATTATATTGTTCAAATAATTCTGGTTCAGGATGACTGATAAAATGAATGATCATGAATAAAAATATAGAGAGAATAAAATAAAAAAAGAATACAATAAAAGGAATGGGAGGGATAATTTGTAGCCTGGAGATTTAAAGAATATCTGGGAAGTCTATCAATATCAGTGGGGTGGAGTAGAGAAAGTCATAGTCAAAAACATACTGTGGAGAGGACCATACAACTCTGGAAAAGACCTGGCCTTTTGCACAGGAGATACAATGGAGGATGGCTTTCAGAAACTGGATTGAAAGAACTTGTAGATAGTCATTATGTTAGTCAGTTTTCCATCACTGTGACAAAATACCTGAGAGAAGCAACTTCTAAGGAGGAAATGTTTATTTTGGTTCACAGTTTCCAAAGTTTTACTTCACGGTTGGTTGGCTCTGTTGCTTTGGGCTTGTGGCAGCACAGTACATAATAGGTTTATGTGGTTGAGATGACCTATTTACATTGTGGCCAGGGAGCAGGAAGAGAGAGACAGAGAGAGAGGGAGGGAGGGAGGGAGACCAGGTTCCAATATCCCCCTCAGGGACATGCCTACAACAATCTAAGTTTTTTCCTAAGACTCTTCCTCCTAAGGTTTTCACCACCACATAAAGGCACCACAGGCTGTGGACCAAGCGTTCAACACATGGGCCTTTGAAAGGATAGGGAAGATGACAAGGAAAAATATTTCTATAGAAAATACCTCTAAATTCTAACATGAAAGGGTTCCCAGAGTTACAGCTGGCTTGTACCTATGCACACCCTAAGAAGCTGGCCATCAACCAGACCATGCAGCTTTCAGAAAGTCTTCATATTACCATGTTCTTTAAAACATTCTTTCTATGTTGGCATAATTCCAACTTTACAAAAAAAGTTGGAAGAGAAATACAAAAAAATTTCATGTGCAGTATACCTGGATTCTGAAATAATGACATTTTAACATACGTAGTTTTCCTTCTCTGAGTATCTGACTCTATCTCTCTCCTTGTCTCCCCATCTGCCTCTCTGTCATGCTTTTCTATATAGACACATAGGTTTAAAAAAAATATATATATATATATACATAGTTTTTTTCTGAACCATTTGAGAATCAATTGTAAATGTGATGCTCCTTTATTTTTAGATACTCAAATGTGTCCTTCCTTTTTTCCTTCCTTGCTCCTCCTCCTCATTCTCTCTCTCTCTCTCTCTCTCTCTCTCTCTCTCTCTGGTTTTGTTTTCTTTTTGTGGTTCTGGGTACTAGGGATTGGAACCAGGATTTAACCACTGAACTACATTCCCAGTCCCCCTCCCCATCTTAGTTTTTATGTAGTAGTACTGGGAATCAAACCCAGGGCCTTCATACTAAGCTCAATCTCCATCCCTTTTTTACTTTTTAATTTGAGATCAAGTCTTGCTAAGTTGTTCAGTTGCCCAGGTTGGTCTTGAATTTATGATTCTCCTGCCTCAGCCTCCCAGAGTGTGAGGAGTATAGGCATGACCCACCATGACAGGTTTTAAATGTAAATTTGTTTAAAATTTCTGTCTTAGAAAAATACAAAAATGAAAAAATTAGCAATGACAAAATACTGTTATCTAATTATAGACTTTATTCAGATTTTGCTGTTTATTATTTAAAAATACCTTTTAGCAAAAGAATATTCTAGGGTTAGGGTATGGCTCAGTGGTAGAATGCTAGCCTAGCATGCATGAAACCCCAGATTCAATACCCTGGACCACACACATACATACATAGAAAGAAGAAAAAGGAAAGGAGTTTCTAGATCACATCGTATTCAATTACCTCATCTCTTTAATCTCTGTGAGTCAGGGCTAACATTCACATACCACTGTCTGTATTTCACAGTACTGACATTTGAGACTACTGGTCAATTATTTCATAGAATGTCTCTCATAATTGGTTCACGTAATGTTTCCTCATGATTAAATTCAGGTTAGTTACCTCTGGCAGAAATTTGTTTTTTTCCTCAGTGTCTATCTCATGAGGAGGCATATTGTGTCCATTTGTTCCATCATTGTCTTACTATTAATGTGAGCAATGACAAGGGATCACTAATACCGGATGAAAGTCTCCAACATTAAAAGAAAAACCCAAGATAACCAACAGGAAAAAAACAGTGACATCAAAGGAAAGTAATAATTTAGGGAAGAGAAGTATATTTTCAAAAATAAGAAACTATCCAGTTGGCAACTTCTGAGATTTGAAAAGTCATTGTATACATAAAACAAGAAAATTTATGCTATAAAAAGAGTTGCTCTTAGAAAATAAAATTGGAGTTTTAGAAACAAAAATAAAGATATGATTTTAGAGATGAAAACAAAAAATCACTTAGAAAATCTATCAATAAGAGAGATAGGAGAAATAAGATATAAAAAGACATAGTAGACCCATGCAGGATACTGTATTAGGATTGGATTTGACTGTATACTATTAAAAAATCACAAAATAATCAAAGATTGACGAGACACAAGTTTCTCCCTTACATAAAATAATAAGGAAGTTTTAAGGTGGTTCAGTGATTTCAGTTGGATCACCAGAATCACCAAGATCTTAACTTTCATTTTACTATCAACCACAGCCATGTCATGATCCAAGACTGAGGAGGGAGATTAGGGTGTGGCAAACCAGCTGGGCAAGTGGGTGTCACCTGGCAATCACAGAGATCCAGCGGACTTGCACCCAAAGCCTGAACATGGAACCAATCTGAAAATGCCATCTTCAATTCTGGTTTTTTATTTTTCATACCTTTTTAAAATTTTTTAAGAGAAAAAAAGACACAGAAGAGAAAAACAAAAAGCAAGAGACAAACAACAACAACAACAAACCCAAAACAATAACAATATAGGCTTTCAAAACAAGATGGTAGGAATTTAATCATGGTTGTTATATTGCATATTGCTGTCTTCAAACGGGTTGCTTAGATTACCAGATATAGACATGCAAAATTGATCTAATCATATGAGTGTTAACTGTTCTTTTCCAAGAACTAATAGAATTAGTAGTATAGTCATTTTAGCTATCTTATGTGTGTGCATATATATATATATATATATACATAAGATACATGTATATATATACATAAGATATATGTATCTGTGATTGCCAGGTCACACCCACTTGCCCAGCTGGTTTGCCACACCCTAATCTCCCTCCTCAGTCTTGGATCATGACATGACTGTGCAAAAAGGAACCATTTGGTTGATAGTAAAATGAAAGTTAAGATCTTCGTGATTCTGGTGTATATATATATATATATATATATACACACACACACACACACACACACACACACAAATTTACGTCTTTTTTCTTTTTCCTTCCTTCTTTCCTGCTTTTACTTATCCCAGTTACTTTTCCCCTTTGAGCAGTTTCTTACCCTTACCCAGTATTTATTGTAGATTTTGGATTTTATTTGCTCTTTCGGTTTCTTACAGTAGGGAGGCAATATAGTATCTACACATGTGAGATTGATTTATTTCACTTATGAGTATGGTCTCAAGTTGCATCCATTTACCTATAGAAACCTCGATATAAAGCCTTTCTTGGTAACTGAGTAGTACTCCCTTGTATAAAAATACCACGTCTTTTTTATCCATTCCCCTTTTGAAGGGCATTCAGGTTGTTTCCAAGATTTGGCTATTAGAAATTGTGCTGCTGTGAACATGGGTGCACATATATCACTGAGGTATGATGTTTTTAATTCTTCTGGGAAAATCCCCAGAAGTAGGATAGCTGGGTCAAATGGTATCTCTAATCATAACTTCTTGAGGAATCTCCACACAGATCTTCCACAGTGATTGCACCAGCCTACACTCCCACCAACAATAAAGAAGAGTTCCTTTTTTCCCCACAGCCTCTCCAGCACTTGTTATTGGTGTTTTTCTTGATCCTGGTCATTCTTTCTGAAGTGAGATGGAATCTCAGTGTTGTTTTGATTTGCATTTCTCTAACGATCAATGATGCTGAAAACTTTTTCATATATTTATTTGCCATTTGTATTTCTTCAGCAGAGAAGTGTGTATTCATCTAAGATGCCCATTTTTGGATTGGGTCCTTGAATTTTAGGGGCCTGATTTTTAAAAATTCTTCATATGTTCTAGATAGAAGTCCTTTGCCTGAGGGACAGTTGGCTAAGATATTTTCCCAATTCGTGGGTTTTCTTCTCACTCTGTTGGAGATTTCTTTGGACATGCAAAAAGTTTTTAGCAAGATGAGATCCCAGTTGTTGATCCTGGGAAGTATTTCCTGTGCAGTTTGAGTTTTGTTCATGTACTCTGCCTACCCCTATGTCTTCAAGATTTTTACCTACTTTGTCTTACAAAGATTTAGTGTTTCTGTATTACTGTTTGAATCTTTGATTCATTTTGACTTTAGTTTAGTGCATGGTGATGTGTCTAATTTTAGTTTTCAGCATATGCACCTAATTTTAGTTTTCAGCATATGAAAAGCCAGTTTTTCCAAAGTCACTTATTACAGAGGCTATCATTCTTCCAGTGAACATGTTTGGTCCCTTTGTCAACAATAAGGTGGTTGAGTGTGTTTGTAGTTGTAGCTGTATCCTATAGTCTATTCTATTGATCTTCAGGTCTGTTTTGATTCCAGTACCATGCTGATTTTATCACAGTAGCTTTGTAGCATAATTTCAAGTAAGGGATTGTGAGGTCTCCCCCCTTGCCTTTGTTGTCCAGAATTGGCTTTGCTATTCTAGGTCTTTTCTGGTTCCAGATGAATTTTAGGAATGATTTCTCTAGATCTGTGAGGTATGCTAATGGTATTTTGATTGTAATTGCTTTACATCTGTGTAACAATCTTGGGAGAATGGCCATTTTTACAATGTTTGTTCTTCCTATCCATGAACGAGGAATATCTTTCCATTTTCTGAAATCCTCTTCAATTTCTTTTTTCAGAGTAATGTAATTTTCAAAGTATAGATCTTTTACTTCCTTTGTTAGATTGATTCCTAAGTATTTCATTTTTTTGAATGCTATTGTGTAGGGTGTGATTTCCTTTATTTCTCTCTCAGTGAGTTTGTTGTTTGTGTACAGCAATGCTACTGATCTTTGAGTGCTGATTTTGTATTCAGCTACCTTACTGAATTTGATTACTACAACTTGAAGTCTTTCAATGGAGTCTCGGGGGTCTTTTATGTAGAGTATCATATCATCTGCAAATAATAAAAATTTAACATCTTCCTTTTCTATCCTTAATCCTTTTATTTCTCTCTCTTGTCTAATTGCTCTGGCCAGTGTTTCCAGCACTATATTGAGTAGGAGTGGTGATAATGGACATCCTTGTCTTGTTCCTGATTTCAGGGTTGAAAGTTTTCAGTTTTTAATAAGCTGTTGGTTTATTATATATGACTTTTCCCAGATTGAGGTAAAGACCAACTCTTCCGATTTTCCATAAGGTTTTTATCATGAATGAGTGTTGGATTTTGTCAAAAGCTTTTTCTGCATCTATTGAGATGATCAGTGATTCTTGTCCTTGGCTCTGTTGATATGGTGCATTACACTTATTGATTTGTGTATATTGAACCACACCTGCATTCCTGGGATGAACCCCACTTGATCATGATGTACAATCTTCTTGATGATTTGCTGCATTCTATTTGCCAGTGTTTTATTGAGGATTTCTGCATCTATGTTCATTAGGGAGATTGGCCTGTAATTCTCTTTTTTGGTTGGGTCTTTCTCTGGTTTTGGTATTGGGGTAATACTTGTTTCCAGGAATGAGTTAGGGAGACTTATTTCCATTTCAATTTCATTAAAGAGTTTGAGGAGTGTTGACATTAAGTCTTCCCTAAATTTCTTGTAGAATTCAACAGTGAATCCATCAGGACCTGGGCTTTTCTTTGTTGGTAAGGTTCTAAGTACATTTTCAATCTCATTAACTGAAAATGGATTATTCAGCAGTTTTACATCTTCTTGGTACAGCTTTTGGAATTCATATGTTTCTAGGAATCTGTCCATTTCTTCTGTGTTATCAAACCTATGAGAGTAAAGCTTTTCAAAATAGGTACTGATGATATCCTATATTTCCATAGGGTCTGTAGTGATTTCACCCTTTTCATTTCTTATTGCATGGATTTTGAGTTTTTTCTTTCCTCTTTTTGATAAGGTTGGCTAGGGGTTTATCAATTTTATTTATTCTTTTAAAGAACCAACTCTTTGATTCATTAATTCTTTGTATTGTTTTCTTAGTTTCAATTTCACTGATTTCTGCTCTGATCTTTATAATTTCCTCCCTTCTTTGGGCTTTGGGCTTGTCTTACTCTTCTTTATCTAGAAGTTTGAGGTGCAGCATTAGGTTGTTTATTTGTGTTCGTTCCATTTTCATGATGTGGGAATTTACCACTCCAAATTTTCCTCTGAGGACTGCTTTCATTGTGTCCCACAGGTTTCAGTAAGTTTTATTTGCATTTTCATTCTATTGTAGATATTGTTTAATTTCTTCTGTAACCCAATGGTTGTTTAGGAGAGTGTCATTTAATTTCCATATGTTTATGGGGGTTTTGTGGGGTTTTTTTTCATTAATTTCCAATTTTATTGTGCTATGGTCAGATAATATGCATGGGGTTATTTCAATTCCTATGTATTTACTTAAGCATGTTCTGTGGACTAGTATATGGTCTATATTAGAGATGACCCATGAGAAGAATGTGTATTCTGATGTTGATGGGTGGAATACTCGGTACACATCTACTAGGTTCATTTGTTCCCAAGTTTGATTCAGTTCTGTTATTTCTTTGCTGATTTTTTGTTTGGTTGATCTGTCTCTTTGTGACAATGGAATGTTAAGGTCCACATTATAACTGCATTATTGCTTATTTGATTTTTCATGTCTATTAAGATTTGTCTTACATAGTTGGGTGCTCTCATATTTGGTGCATATATATTTATGATTGTAACCTCTTCCTCTTCAAGTTTTCCCCTAACAAGTATGTAGTGACCTTCTTTATCTCTTTTGATTATTCTTGGTTTGAAGTTAACATTGTCTGCAAACAGAATAGTTACCCCTGCTTTTTTCTGGGTTCCTGTTGCATGGAGTATTGTTTTCCATCCTTTGGCTTTTAGTCTATGACTTTCCTTTTGAGTTAAATGTGCTTCTTGTACACAGCATGTTGTTTGATTTTGTTTCTTAAATCACTCTGCCAGTCTGTTTATTTGTGGGTTGAGGCCATTTACAATGATATATATAACTAATATGTACTGACTTACCATTTTATGTTATCTTTCTGTTGTTGGTTCTCTACTTTTTCTCTTTGTTTAGTTGTTTGCCCTGCTTAGTGGTTTTCTTCTGCTGTTACTCTTGAAATTGTAGTCATTTTTCTCCCTTTCTAGAGTATTTTTCAGTACTCTTTGTAGTGTTGGTTTGATGGTCATGAATTTCTTCAGTTGTTCTTTGTCCTGGAAGTATCTTATTTCTCCATTAATTTTCAAAGATAGTTTTGCATGGTACATCAGTCTCGGCTGTAAGTTATTTTCTTTCAGGCCTTTAAATACTGCACTCCAAGATCTCTTGATTTGAAAATTTGTGTTGAGAAGTCTGCCATGATTCTGATAGACTTTTCTTCATAGGTGTTTTGTTTCTTTTCTCTAACAGCTTTTAGTGTTCTCTCCTTGTGCTGAATTTCTGGGATCTTAATTATTATATGTCTGGGTGAAGGTTTATTTTGGTAATGGCTAATTGGAGTTCTATATGCCTCACTTATCTGTATATCAGATTCTTTTCGCATGCTTGAAAACTTTTCTGCTACTATTTCTGTAAAGATTCTTCTATGTCATTTGTGTTGACCCCCTACTATTTTTGTTGACATGTATCAGTCTTATATTGTTTCTCTTTGCATCATCTTGCCCCTGTTGAATTGCTCTTTTCCTAGTTCCTTGTTATTTTTAAGAGAAGTTTTCTTTGCTAATGATAAGCTTCCATCTTGTCTTCAAGTTCTGAGAGTCTATCTTCAACTTCATTCAAATGATTTTACCAGCTTTCAATGGAATGTTTAATTTCCTGAATGTCCCTTTAAATCTGTTTCATACATTCTAATTCTGTCTTATATTGTTCATTCTAGGTTTCCATCATTTTCTTATGTCCCTCTATTTTTTTTAGTTAGATTTTTAGATACACTCAACATTTCTTTCATAATGTTTGTCGTTTCTTTTTTCACCTGGGAGATTATTTCTGACCTGATTTCCTCTATAGCTTCATGGAGTTACTTCTTCACTTCAGTTGCTATCATTTCAGAAAGTTCAGTTGTGTGATTTCTAGTGTCTTCCATTCAGTGTCTCTTGGATTTGTTCCCAGTGGGCTGGAAGGTAGACTGTGTCTTGCTTTTTCATTTTGTCACTTTCCTCTGATACTTGTGCAACTGGCCAGGCACACTCCTGATGGGTTGCATTAGTATGCTGGACTGGGCAGAGCTTTGATCCTCTGATACTCTTGTGGCTAGCTGAGGTACAACACCAAAGTATGGCACCAGGGCCTTGCACTGTGATGAGCAGAGATCAAAATCTTTAAGGCCCATTGACCAGGCTGGTCACTCTCTGATACATGCCTTCAGGGCTCTAAGCTGGGCAGGGCTCAGTACCTCTGTGATCTGTGAGGCTGGCCAGCTGTTCCCTCAATGGATTGTACTGGGACACTGGGTTGGGCACAGCTTGGATCCTCAATGCAGCTAGCAGGGATGCACTTCCAGAGTGTGGCACTGGGGCCTTGCACCTGGCTGGGTGGAGTTCAGAACCTCCAGACTGCATGGCTAACCAGGACACACCTCTGGTTTATAGCACCAGGGTCTTGACTCTGGGACCAAAAGGGCTAGATGGGATACACCCCTGAACTATGGAACTGGGACCTTGTGCTGTGATGGGCAGAGCTCAAAATCTTCAGAACCCATTGGCTAGGCAGGTCGCTCCCTGATGGATGGCTCTGGGGCTCTGGGCTGGGCAGGGCTCAGTACCTCTGTGATCTGTGAGGCTGGGTGTTCCCCCAATGGACTGCGCTGGGCACTCGGCTGGGCAGAGCTTGAATACCCTATCTTCAATGCTTATCATGAGATATCCAGCAGGTTTTTGATCGGATAGGCTAGATCTGATGTCAGCCTGAGGAGTGGGGAATACAAGAGATGGCCACCATTGGACATTGTGCTCTCTCTTTCACACAGGTCCATTCTCACCTTGTAGAGTGTTCTTCTTTTACTACTTTTAATTAGCCCACACACTCTGCAGAGCGTATTTCCTTTCCTACTTTTAATAAATGTAAAACCTCACTACCTTTTGCACTTGTCTTGACCAATTCTTTGTTCAGGACAGAAGGAGCCTAGGAAGAACTTTTAGAAGGAGACCCCTGAACCCCAGAACCCCAGAACCTGGTAACAAGATGACTGCTGGAACTCAAATCATTATGTCTAAATCTAGGCCAGAAAAAGAAATCAAGTCAGAGGAAGGAAAAAAGTAATACACTCCTAAAACTGTGGCAACTAATTTAAGCAACTTTCTAATAATTTTAGTTACATTATACTGACAATCTAGCTTCAAGAAAAACTAGGAAAAGTAGTCTTTTATTCTGGCCAGTCATATGGCAGATAAAAAAATTAGGATACTTAATGAGGAGAGCATTATTGCTCTCCAGTTAGAGCACTAGCAGTTTCTTCCACATGGTTTAATATACAACATAGTTTCCAAGGAAGAAAGAGATAGTAATCATTAATTTTAAAGTTTTTAATGAATACTTAACAGGATACATTTTTATACACATAATCACAATAATTTAAAATTTAAGTAATCTAAGAATAAAGCATAGCATAATTCCAAATAAAGAAAAGTAATGTAATGAATCTGTAAAAGATGCTCAAACATATTAAAAATTAGTGAATTATCAATGAAAACAAAAATGAAATATTTTTCAATTTTCAGAAAGTGTTTTCTCATCAACTGTTGGAATAATATATTCAGCTTTTGGGATTAAATTTTGGCAGCATTTATCAAAATATAAATATAGTACTGTCAGCATTTATCAAAATTTGATGCTGTAACAAATTATCATAAACTCAGTGGGTTTTAAAACAAATATTTAAAGACACACATGCAAATTTACTAATTTAAATTCTGTCGGTCAGAAGGCTGGTATTGGTCTCACTAGGCCAAATGTTATCAGGGCTATGCTCCCTTCTGAGTGCTCTATGATCCATCGGTAGGATCTAGATTTCTAGGTTTTAGAGTCCATTTCCAGCTTATTTGGGTCATTATCTGAATTCAGTTCCTTGCTGATAAAAGTCCAAGTTTTTTACTGTTCTGATGGCTACTGGCTGAGAGTAGTTCTAACCTCCAGAGTCCACCTGCATTCTGAGACATATGGTCCTGTTCTAGCTTCAAGACTAAAAGCAGTGGCTTGAGTTCTCACACTTCAGCGTCCTTCTGCTTTCAATGAACCAGCTAGACAAGCCCTCCTCTTTCAAGCACTCATATAATTACATTTCATGCACCCAGATAATCCAGGATAATCTTCTTGTCTCAAGATCAGCAACTGCAGTCATCTCTGTCAAATTCCTTTTGTTATGTAAAATAACAAATTCACTGGGTTTTGAAGTGTAAGCCATGGACATCTGAGGGAATAAGGAGCATTATTCTGTCTACCATAGTAAAATATACATTTCTTTTTACTCAGTAATAACACATGTAGATATGACTCACATACCCTAAAATCAAGGGGACAGGGGAAAGACTTAACCAACACTGAACTTCTTAGCAGCATCCTGAATTCCTAAGAAGAATATGAAAAGGTTTTCAAATTTCTATGGATAATAATCTAAAATTCAGATTGCTACACTTAGCCAACCTGTCAGTAGAGAAGGACATTTCAAATACTTGAGGATCAGAAATTTTATCTCCAACATACCCTTCCTTAAGAAGTTTCTTGAGGGTAGACTTCCGTAATAACAGAGAGTAATCTAAGCAGGAGGAATGGGGTGGTGGTGGGATTCACACAGGAAGTAGTCACTGGAACCCAGGAGAATGGGCTGTCAAGCTCCAGGAAGAGTGCTGGGAAGGGGCCTAAAGCTTTAGAAATCAGCCCGCAAACAGCCTACATTGCAGCAGGAGGACTAAGGACTCTGGGTGGAAAACGTTCAGAAAACTTGGCATAGATTGGACTGATTTATCACTGCGAGCTTGAAGAACTTGAGGATACAGTGGTGCCTCAGTTCTGGTTGCTAATTGGCTCTGGGAGGCACAGTGTATTCCAAAAACAAGGGCCAAACAAATTGTTTTGGCAGGGAGGTGTAGAGAGTCACCAGGCACTTCACACTAACAAGCTCTAGCTTGGGGATCCAGTACTGAACAAAGGACAAACAGGACAAAAGTTTTTGCATCAAAATGCCTTGAATATCAAATTCCAGGGAATGACTGTGATAATCAAGTACCAAAGTATGACTGTTCAAAGTTACAGAACAGGGAGGGAGGGCCCTGTTTTAAGTAATTGGTGATATATAAATCAAACAAAGAAACAAACAAGCAAACAAACAAATAATTCCAGAGTTTTGGAACCTAAACAAGGAATAGTCTCTTTTCCATGTTGGCTGTCATGGCACTGATGCAAAACAAGGCTCTTCCACAAGCTTGGCCAAACCCAGACACATTTGTATGTAGGGACTTTACATGGGGAAAGATCTTGAAGGTTATGTTCACAGGAACTACTTACAGGTGGAATTTTGAGCAACTTTTTTTCTTCTTGTTTATCTGTATCTTCTAAGTTTTCAGAAGTGACCATATACTCATTATCATGCAGGTGTGTAAGGAAAATTATAGCAATATTATGGGGGAAAATCACAGGCTTTGGAAATAGCAAATGACTTCAAGTCTTTATTTTGTACTTGAGCAAATGCACAAAATTTAACACTCCACATTCCTTTATACCTACCAAGCTGGAGTACAGAAAAGACCAAAAAGGATTAAAGGATTTTCCAGGCATTCTTTCAGGTCTGTCACATGCTAATGTGCAAAGCGCTGTGCCAGGCGCAGGAGGCTGAGAGAGGAACGAGGAGCGCCTGTACTGGGGACACTCCAAGTGAGAGCAGGTGCAGACCGCAGAGAGGCAAGGGCTGTGTTCCGTGTCAGCATGGCATGCCCTGACATCCCAGAAAATTGGCAGCTGCCCTCGCCTGGAGAAGTTCAGTGAGCCTTCTCCTAAGAGATGACCTCAGATGCGCTGTGGGAAACAGGTGGGAGAAAGCTAGCTGGAGGACGTGCTGATGGGCACCTGTGCAGGTGCCTGCAGTGAGTGCAGGATCCTGAGCATCCAGCAGCTGCTGGTGGCCTGAAGCCTCAGGGCCCCAGGGCATGTGATTCTGGGTTGGGGAGGGAATCTGGAGTATGACTGACTATGGGCTCTGCTAAGGGTCCTCAGAAGCGATGGACTAGACAAGAATAAAACATTATGTTGAGAGTTTAGAAAGAAGTTATATGACCCACCCAGAAGGCTCTCCTGACCTATCTAATCAGATTTCTCTGCCTTCCCCTATTCTCTTTCACTGCACCCTGCTTATTTCCTTCTTAGGACTCACACTTATAATTATAAATTTGTTTGCTCACTTGCTGATTTGTGGTCTCTCCCTTAGACTCTAAGTTTCAAAGACAGGGACACAGTTCCATTCACCAACGCAGTGTATATATCCTGTATCTACAGAGTGGTAGGCCCTTAGTGATCATTTATTGCATGAATTGAATATTCAGAGTAATGTAGCAACTATGCAGATGGGAAGGAGGGAAGGTTTGAGTGATATTATGATGCAAACTACAAATCTTGGTGATAGATGGAAAGAGTTTTGCTGGGATGAGAGCTGAGGAGTAGTGAATGGAAAAATACAGACTTCTAGAACCTGACTTGGAGGACATCAAAACTTGTGTGACTAGAGGGTAAGTGGCTAGAGGGTGAGTGTATATAAAGTGAGGTGGGTACCTGGGGGGTGGGTAATAAAGAAGACAATGTCCTCCAGGGAGGTATTACAACCTCAGTTTTCCCCCAGAGTTGTAACTCCCCTACCTTCTTGTTCTTGTAGTGATTCCCAAGCTTTGCTACACTATCAACTGGGACATTTGGGGAAATCTCAACAGCTGGGCCCTTCACTATACTAAATCTGGGGATAGAAGCAGAACAGTAGTTTTGTACAATTCTGATACATTGCTCTTCCCTCGACCTTTGTCCTGCAGGCTTCCAGATGAGTGGTTTCCTTCCAGCCCCTTCCTGTGGAAACTCTGGATCAATGTCATTCTACCTGCACGGAGAACCGTCAGCTGACTTCCGTCTTCTTCTCTATCAGGACTGGGTTCTGGCACTGAAAATCCACTACAAATATTTGTTCCTGTCATTTACTGTTGCCCTGCATGTGTGTCACCTGGGCCAATATTTGCATTTATAGGAGACTGCACTTAACAATGCTGCGTGTTACACTTGGTTTAGAAAGTTTAAAGGATTATGGATGGCTGGAGTTTTCCTGTTTCCTTTTGAATCTTGGAAAGCACACAGATAATTCTTTGTCCTTTTACATTTTTTGTTCACACATTGAGCAACTTGAGCCTACACAAATAACTCAAATGATGCAATTCCAATTTCTAATTTCTTTCCAATAACCAGGGAGAGTTTTTTCTGGTTGTTAGTGTGGGAAGGGAGAGATATGTCATATTGTGTACCAAAGCAAAATTGGGTCTGGTGTTAATGTCACTGCGGACTCCCAGTGTTTTCTTTTATGGAAATTATGATAAGTTTATGAGGTTATGGAGACCTCAGTTACAACACTCAAAATGATAAAAAGTTAAGGCATGCTGGGAAACTACTGAATAAAATTTTTCTGTTTGTCAGTTAATGTTAAAAATTAAGCTTTGTTCTTCATAGTTTGTGCATAACTTGACAACAAAAATTGTTTATATCTTAATTTTGGTTCACATATAGTATACCTTCTTTTTAGTTGTAAGAATCCTGAAGACAAGTTTTGCTTTATTTTATGGCAAATTCCTAGGAGTGCCAGAGGAAGGAATATAGCTTCTTTTTTCAACAGAAGTGCAGTGAAAAATCAGGGGCAGATTCTTTCATTTAGTCTGAAAGTGTAAGTAATGTAATGACTGCTTTGTAGGGAAATAGAGGTAGGTGTGGGATAAGGGTGAAGAGGTAGGTGGTCAGGGGTAGATTGCAAAGGATCTTATAAGCTCCTGGTACACTCCCTCTAGTCTCTAGTTTTCTTCCTGCACTGCAATATGCACATTGGCCTTCTTAAAATGTCTGTCTGATCATTTTGAACTGTCCCCTCTTGCCCAGTGAATAAAACTGAAAAATTCTTTAGATGCTCTTAGTCAGGTGTTGAAACTTTTCTCCTGCCTCTTATGCATGCAACCTTATTCTTTGGCCACTGTTGACATTTTCCAACTGCTCCTTACTCTTTCTAACCTCAATGAGTTTGCTGATACATTTTTGTCCTTTTCCTTTTTTCCCCTAGGTTGTTCATTATCCACCTGTACCTAGAAAGACACCCATACTTGAGAGCCTAATTGATGCACAATGTCCTTTATCGAGTTACATTGCAATTCCAGGTAGAAGTGACTTTTAACTATATTTGGCTACAGTTAAATTTTTTAAAACTTCATTGTTGTATAAAATCTATTTCCATTCATACTTGTACACTTAGGTGTAAGTGTACAGGTTAGTGAAGTTTCACAAACTGAACACATTCATCAAATTAAGAGAACATTAACAGTACTTCAGACAGTCTTTCTCCAGTCACTGTTTCAACTACAGGCTAACTGTTTCAGATTACCAGGCACAGATTAATTTCAAATTTTAAAATTTATCTGTGTTACTGTATGTATTTATAGATGATTCATCCTTGTGACTAGATACTATTCCAATGTGTGAATATACCACAATCTATTTATTTATTCTACTGTTGAGAAGCCTTTTGTTACTTTGAACATTCTAATATATGTCTTTCAATGGAAGCATATGTGGATTTTTGTTGTGCATAGAGGTAGAAGTAGAGTTATTGGGTTGTAGCATAGGCTTATGTAGATACTACCAAACACTCTCCCTAAGCAAATGTATAAATTTATAGACCTACTGTCTTAGCTATTTTCCCTCCTTGCTGAGATATAATACCTGATTTCCACAATTTAAAGGAGAGGTTTATTTTGGCTCACAGTTTCAGTTCCTGTTTGGCTGGTTCCAAGTAAAAACAACACAGTGGAAGAATCTGGTGGACAAAGTCTTGTTCACAAAATGTAGGCCAGGAAGCATAGAGAGAAGGCAGAAACCAAAGAAGAAGTCTACTCTCTCAGATCAGACCCCAGTGACCTGCCTCTTCAAGACCAGCCCCCACCTCCCAACTCGACACTCAGTAACTGAGCTCCCTAGTGGATGATCTGACTCAGTACAGTGCCCCGTGAGCCAACCACTCTCCAAAAGCCCGTCTATGACCACATGAGTTCCAGTGGCTCCACATCCTCACTGTCACTTGGTGTCTTCCATCTGTTTCATTTTTCTTATTCTGGTGGAGTTGCATTGTGATTTTAATTTGTGTTTTTCTGAAGATGATTTGGAGTCTTTGCTGTGTAAACATTCATACAGCCTTTATTATTTTACTTTGTCTTCTATTGTGTATATTTATGTAGTTTTCTGAGAGCAGGGACTAATTCTTGAATATGTACATTGTGGGTTGCCTAAATTTTAAATAGTAATCAATACATATTTATTGAATTAATTTATAATCATTACTATCACTTATTGAGCACTTGTTTTGTACCAGGTACTGTTATTAGCATTTTATGTACATTATTTTATGTGCTCTCAATTCTAAGTTCTTTGGGGCGAAAAGATTGACTAACTTGGATCTGTTTTTCCAGTCAACTGTATCCAAATGGTAGGAAGTTACAGACAGCCAACATAGTTCTTGTTGACCCATGCATTGGGACGCTATTTTCAATGGTTCATGGTTGAGAAGACCCTCCAAAAAGCATCTGCCGCACAGTTCCCATTCAAGGCAGTGCAAAGATGTAGAATAATCAATCAAGTAAGGTAATCTTCCTTCTGATCCTTCTACCTTGGGCTTTTGTTAGCTGAGTTTTAAACTTATATTTGGAAAATATAATGCTTTCCTACTTTTTAAAAGTAAGAGAGCATAGGGAAAATTCTGAAGTACTGGAATACTGGGGATCAAATGCAAGGCCTTGAACATTCTAGGAGAGCTCTATACCACTGAGGTCTATATCAACATTGGTATGGTGGTTACATGGGAGCATAGATGTGCAAAAAAATTTTGTTTTAATTTAAGACAGCACCATGAAATTGAGATCCCTGTGAAGTCCTATGTCTACAATCAATGTAAGAAAAGAAAGGAATGTATATGAATACATTTTCAGGATAAATTCTTGGCAGGCTGTGGAATAGATTCATGAATTGAATATAACCTGATCTGGAGGTTCTCAGAGAAGCAAATTCCCACTTCCAAGATCTCTCCTGTGTTCTGCCTTAATCACAACTTCAGGTTTACTTGACAGGAAAGAGACCTTCCTAGGAGAAGAGAAATCAATGCCAAGTCTTTCCAAAGGGAGGCTCCCAATGACATGGTGAGATAACTTTGATTTCCCTCAAGTATCATGCTTTGTGCTTTATTTACTACCTGTCATTGTATTGGGGCACTTCACAGCCTGGCATTTAAGAATGCAATAAAGATAAGACATAAATCCAGAAGTCTAGTCTACTCTTTGTTATTGTTTATCCCAAAGCAATATTGCCATCTATTGGTAGAAGAAGAGAACATTATTTCAATATTTTGTGCACAAATCCTAATGATGGATCCCAAATTATGTGCAAAAATAAAACTTACATTAATTCAATTTTCACATTCATTCTACCCCTGGCAAGTTTATCCCAATGATATATCTTGCAGGATTTAAGTGGTTTTTTTTATACAGGATCTCACTATGTATTTCAGGCTGGCCTTGAACTCATTATGCAGCTAGTCTCATTATGTGTCCTTGCACTCATGACAACCCTCCTGCCCTAGCCTGCCAAATGCTCGGATTAGTGTGTCAGCACAGCTGGCAGCTCGAAATCTTGAGTATGCTATAAAATAAAAAAGATGAGAGGAAAGTTGGAATCCTTTGCTTTCTATAATTTCTTGAGAGAAACTTTCACTTTTATTGTCTCTTTACTTACTTTCATTCCACAAACCAAGATTTGATGATCCAAAGGCTACTCTTTTAGTTGTCTGGTGTCAAATTGTCCCAGTAAACCTTACATTTAATAACAGAGATGTGCTTCCACTGTGTTTTGCTTAACATGTTTGACAAACCATATATTATTCATTAATTCCAATATCCAGTTTTGCTATTTTTATTTGTGGATTTATGTTAGTTAATGCTTTTTGAAAATAACAATTAGGGGTAATTTTTTTCTGGTAAAATACTACAATGTTATACCCACAGTAATATTAATTATAAAAGAGATACCAAAAAGAAAGTAACACTGGCAAAATTGCTCTATAGACATAATGTAAAACTTTTTATTTTTAGTGCATCTTTTCATATTTGCTTGTTTGTTTATTAATTTACCAAACATTTAATAGCAACCCAGTGTATGACAGCCCTGTGCTAGAAGCTGGAAATACTGTGACATAGCCCTGGTTCACTGAGAGGTCACACTCTAGGGATGTGACAGACCCAGAGGTGAGTAAGGAAGTAGGAGGTGAGGACAGAGGGAGAGGCACTGCATCCTGATGGGAAGAAGGGAAGGAGGGCAGCGTGGTTGGTGGGAAGCTGCGTCTTACATTGTGTGTAAGTGCTGGTTAGACAAAGATTAGGACTGGGGGTGCCAGGAGGGCTGGAATGGCCTTTGCAGGTGGGATGACGCTGTGACACCCAGAGGGACTAATTTATAGTCTTCAGGCTAGATAGGGCCAAAGATTCTTTTTGTTTCTCATCAGTATTTAAAATAACTTGAAAATAGTTTTCAGGTTCAACTATTGAGAGGCATCACCTAAACTTTGCATCTCTAGCTTCCTTTGAGCTATGGAAAATTTGGTGAATGGGTGGGCAGTGCTTCCTGCTGCTTCTTGCTGTGGAGGACGTGCTTTCCAGGGCTGCAAAGGCCTCAGATCTTGGCGTGGCTTTTTTCATAAGTTGGCAAGATTTGCCTGGTCCTCTAGGGCTTTGAATTTGGAATCTTTCTTAGAGTTTCTAGAAGAGTATGATTGACAAACACCCACTGCAGCACAGAGGTCTAATGAGAAATGAGAAAACTCTCTCTTTCTTTAAGTTAGGAAAGGATGACTGACTATGGTAAGGGAATAGTAAGAAGATGGCAAGATACAGAAGTAAGATCATATCATTGTGAGTTGAGCAGGGCAGGAATTATGGGTTCAGAGGGCTTGGGTCAGCAGATTTTTTTTAAAACTAAAGAATCATACAGCAGCTCTTTTTGGCTTCATGGGCTGCACAACATCTTTTATAGCTACTTACTCAACTCTGCCACTGAGTGAAAGTTCAGTGGAATGGGGGTACTCTTGGTGGTGGTGAAGGGAGACTTGGGCAGAGGAGGAAGAACATTTGTAGTGGGCAGAGGTAGGATTGTGTTGTGGATCATATCTAGATGTCCCCCCAAAACCTTATGTGCTCATAGGTTGGGTGTTTTAGACGTGGCTTGTTTAAGGGTGTGATACTCTGATTAAGGTGCTTGATACTATATTAGTCTACTGATTGGTTGAGCATCGTTCAACCACTGCAGGTGGCACCATCCAAAAGGCTTGTAGCCTGAATGGGATAGAAAGAGGCACGCAGCTGCTTCTTGCTGCCTTCTGCCTGCCCTACCATGAACTGTTTTCCCGCTTTAATGCCTTTCTGCCATGCTTCTCTGAGTGTAGCCAGCCAACTATGGACTGAAATCCCTATAAACCATGAGCCAAAATAAACCTTTGCTCCTTTAACTTTGAGTGTTCAGTATTTTGTCCTAGCAATCAGAAAGTAGCAAAGACAGATGAAGTGGGGGAGCATTGGATGTGTGGACACTGCCAAATCTGAGAAGAAAGTGGGTGAGGCAGTCCCCTGAGAGCCACTGAGAAGACAGATGATGAAGAAGCTGGTCAAAGACAAACCAAGAGCTTAACCAAGTGCCCGGTGCTTAGCTAAAGTTGGAAACCACAATTGTTCCATCGCAGTAGTGACACCAGGACTTAGAATCAGAGAAGATAAATTGTACCCCCGGTCAGGGCTTTTGATTTTTCTGGTAAGATGGAACAAAAGGGTCCAGGTTAGGGAGTGGAAAAGGAGAGGCTAAAAGTGAAGAGTGTCTGGTTAAGCCTTACTGAAAGAGCAAATGAATGAATGAGGCGTCTCTGTGAACAATAGTGATATGAAAGTGGAGACAGCAGAAAGCATGGGAGGTTATCTGAGACTAGACAACTGGAGTTAGAATTTCTAAGATATTAAAAGCCAAGATTGGATCCTTCAATTAGAAGGCTGAGAGGCAATGCAGCAAAGGAGGTTCAGTTATTAAGGAGTAATAGTATTCCTTGGTTGTCTGCCTAGAGGTTAAAATTCCTCAGGATTGGCATACAGAACATGTTACTCAATGGTCGAAAGTGACCTAAAGGCATTAGATAAACGCTATGAAGTGTAGCAAAAGGAAGCAGAGTTGGATGTCTTGTGCAAGGAAGGGTAGGAGAAAAAGCCCTCATTCCAGGCTTACTGGTGCCTGCCTAGAAGGCCAGCTGAGCATGCACGCCCTGTTTCAAGGAGACCCAGTCATCACTCTCTCCACAGACAAGGCAAGCAAGGGCCCGTTGTTCATAATATGGAGGAGACTGATGTTTATTTCTACTTTTCCCCAAATCCAAGCAAGTCCTGCTTTGCCCCTTCCTTTCTCATGGTCCCATCAATAGACCATATGCCAGCCTTCTTCACCTGCCCATTGACTAGACTACATGCTTCCTTCTGCCAGTCTCTCACTCTGTTCAAACTGAAGCTGTAGGCAAGAATGGATCATCCTATGCCCTTCTCTTCTATCAGCAAAATGACTGATCGTAATGCCTGTCCAAATGTGTCTATGGAGAAGAGCCAGACATTTTCTTGAATGACAGCACCACACTCCACAGGGGCTATATGAAAGTGGATGAGGCAAAATAGGTTGAAATTCTGCTAGAGGTGGAGCCAGTTGTGAGCAGCTGAAGGCCATTCTTCTTCTGGGTCTGTCCTGAGCCATGCCTGGGCCAGGGCTGTCCAGTGTCTAAAGAGAGCTATAGTACCAAGCCTAACGACAGATGAGATATATTATGTGCAGCCTATTTAGACTACACATTGTATCATACTAAAAATATTCTTTACCATTTTACTCAATATAATAAGGCCTCTTTTTCTCCCAGAAACTGAAGCTTTGCTTTTGGGACCAAATATGTGTCAGCTGTTATGAACCTGTGGCACATGTACTGCAGGGGGCACGCACAGCCCTCTCTGTCAGCCTGAGACCCAAGTCGCCCCAGCAAATGAGCACCAGATATTCAGGTTTAATTGCAGTGTTGGTACTTTGTGATAAATAAGTGGGTTTGGGGATGCAGTTTGGGCACTTGGTCTCTAAAAGTTTTGCTATCACTGGATCTAGAGAAATAGGAGCAGAAAGCAGACAGGTGTTAAGATTGAGGATGCCAGAACCAGCGCTGTGTGCTATGCCCTTATTTCTTGACCTTCAGAAACAAAAGCTGAGTCAGCCCTGTTTCTCAGCAGTTTAATCTGGTAGGGGAACCTCCCCACCAGCAGTTTAAAGTAGAACAGCCTAGGATAGAAGCCTGCAAGCCCCTGGTTCCCTCTGTACTTTTTAGCCATGAGTCAGATGGGGACTGTCAATTACTGTCTAGATTAGAAACTGAATTCCTTATCTCTCAAACCAGCATTTCTCAAAGCAGCCAATGCCTGGGCAAACGACTTGCACATGGGAGGGGCCAGTTGTTTACAGCGTGTTTATTTCACTGCTGATTCATCAATACATTCATCACTTGGTGGGAAAATTTCTAAAACCTACTTAGGTCATCTTGATTGTTCCTTTGTGACTCAATGGTTGGGACTAAGGTACCAACTGATCTGTAGAACTCAATATAGGAATCTGTTGAGATTTGTAAAAATGGACTTTTATGAATTACATATGTGCTACTTTTGAGTATGTAGATGAGCACAGATTTTCTCTTTCATTTATTGGGAATTGCACCCAGATCTATAGACTGGTGGTCAGAGAACACTGAGTGTATGGACAGGTTGGCCGCGTACTGCTGGGCCCAGGTGCCACCGTCTGCTACACACTCTCTAGTGGAGAGAAGAAACTCTTTTGCTGACAGAGTTGCAGAGCAGGTGAACAGAAGAGAGCCCAAGGAGGAGCAATGAGACGACAAAGACTTAGCACAGCGCCTACTTTCCCGGTTCCTCAGAGGCCAGGCTGTGCTTTGGTTTCTGTGAAATTCTTCTGTGTCTTTTACATAAGCCCTTTGCATATGTGTTTACTCAAATGGGTTTTATTTCATTTGTAGAGACAAATCTGAGCCTGAAACGAGACCTGTGCTTTAGTTGCACCTGCTTCACTCAGAGCTCATACTACTTGCAGGTTTGTCAGACATCGTTCTCTTACGGCTTTTTCCTGTGGTCACTCTCTTTCTTCCTCAAACAAAGAAACTCCTGCTGCATTTTATATATGTGAGGAGCCACAGAGGGCCTCCCTTTCTAGTCTGGAGGCATCTGGCAGTGATCGGTCATTTTGCATTCAGGTGGGGCTGTTTCAAGCCCACATGCACTTTTAAAATGTGGACCTTTCCGTAAGGTCCACATCCAAGGCATGGAGCTTGGGGAGCAGAGCAAAGACTAAACTTCAGCTACTTTTCTGCCCTGGCTGAACACCCTTAGCAGGTATAGTCATCATGACTGTATGTGGGGGTCCTGAGTCAGAGACCTGTCCACATCCTCCAGGTAGTTGAGGAAGAAAAGGAAACATGTCAGTTAACAGTGAGTGATCCCAGTAAAATCCACATAAGCATAAGGTCTGGCTATTAGAAAACTGGTGCCTTCTCCTTCTTACTTTATTCTTTTCGGCTTGTGGCCTTTAAAAAATAGGGTTTCTTTCTTTTCCAATGAAGGAAATATTTAAAATACAAGAAGGAAAACAAAAGAATTACTTACATGCCATCACCTATGAACACTTTCAATGTAGTTATTAGACGTGACTCTTCATTGCCTTAAAAGAAGTCCTGGGTTCCTTGGTCTGGAAGCAATATTTAGCATGACTTGGTCCCTGCCCCTCTCTTCCACATCATTTTCACTCTCTCACTTTATAGATTCTACAGTGCTGTTTTGTTTCAAAGTGAAGTTCTAGTTTTAAGATTTTTTTCCATTTAAATTTTCCTTTTATGTCTTCCATGCACATTTGCTGTCTGCCAGTTTATATTCAGAAGTTATGTAATATCAGCTGGAGTTTTAGGAGGTGACAATTAATAGTATCCCTGTTTTCTCCTTTGAGTTCAGAGCCATTTGTGAGGTATGTGTGGAGACGAGGAATACAGAAATCAGAGAATCACTCGAACTGGTTCTCAGCTTGGATTTTGGGTACTGTGAGCCAGCTATTACTTGTCTTCCAGGTCTGGGGGCAGCCCATGATGGAGGTTGGGTCTGCAGGCTTGGCCATATTTACCCAGAAACAATACTTTGCATACATCAAGAAAGAGAGCGAATATTCCTATTGCTTGCAAACTTTAAAAAAAGTGAATGATTATCAGTTGGTAAGTGATGAAATTTGATTCAGGACATATAAAAACAGATCTGAAGCTTTCCTGGATATTTGGGGAAAGGAAAACTAAGAAAGGAGAGCATTCTGCTAGTCTGGTAGGTAGAGTGGCAGGGTTGTTATAAATGGTATGTGAAAGGGTGTGGGACCAGTGCAGGAGGGCTGACTCCTCAGAGAAAGCTCGTGTGAGACGAAGGGCTAGGAAAACATCAACGCTGATACTTAAACAGATGTTGAAATCATGGTAAGATGCAAAACATGGTCCAGCACACGAAGACACTGTATGCACAGATTACTGCATGAAAATTCTAGGGCTGTTTTTGATTTTTATATGTAGTTTGTCTATTTTGCTATACTATGAATGTAAAACAGTTATACACAATAATGTAAAAATTCTCCAACATTTATTACCTAGTGTTACTACAGCTCATGTGCAAAACTTAAAAATACAGTTTAAAAGCAAAACGCAGCATTTTTTTTAACCTTCAAGCACCTATCAACATCTCAAAGACAATTACTGTTCCTCCTAAACATGCTGGGGATGATGAGCACAGGGTTTTGCGCTCAGCACCCCTCAGCGATCCCCGTCTTCTGAGTTTGCGCCTCCGTGTAACTTCCTCACATCCAAGGTGGGTTGAATCTAGTGATTCATTTCTAATGAATAGATTATGGCTTAAGTGGAACACTGTTGCTTCTGAAACTAGGCTGCAAAGGTTTGATGCTTCCACCTTGGGTGTTCCCTTTTGCTGTCTTGCCCACCTGCTCTGGTGGAAGCCAGATGTCATGTAGTGAGCTGCTCTGGTGGAAGCCAGATGTCATGTAGTGAGCTGCTCTGGTGGAAGCCAGATGTCATGTAGTGAGCTGCTCCATGAACAGGTAAGTATGGCAAGGGACTGAGAGAGGCCCATGGCTAACTGCTAGAGCTGAGCTCAATCCCATCAGCAACCACACCAGTGAGTTTGGAAGCAGGTCCACACTCAGCTGAGCCTTCAGGTGGGACCACGGCTCCGGGCAACACTGCGATGCTAGCCTAGTGGGAGAACTAGGGCAGAGATGCCTGGCTAAGCTCTACCCAGAAACTTTGAGATTAATAAAGGGTTAGTGTTTTAAGCCAAGAAGTTTTATGGTGATTTTCTAGGTAAGATATCATACATAAAATTGTCCTCAGCAATATGGCTAACAGGAGGGGTATAACTCAATCAGAGGCATGTCCAGACAAAGAGGCTCAAAGAAATGATTCACTTTAGCTTTAACTGTTGGGTTAAGAAGGGATAATGACTTCGGTATTATTATTAAAAGTGAAAAGTTTTGTAAAGTTCTTGGTTCTTTGCTTAGCAAATGGTAAACTCCCCAAAATGAGTTTTCATGATACTGCATTCTGAAAAGTTTACTTAAGAGAAATTGGATTATGAGCAAATTTGAGGGTGTTAGTGTAATATTAGTGTTTTAATACTGTAGGGAATGCATGAAAGAAGCAAGGAGTGAGATGTCTTAGCAGGGGAGGGTGGGAGGTTTGAAATTCTAACCCTGAAAGTAGAGAGTATCTTGAACAGAGTCTGGTGTGTATTACTGTACTATAGTGAAGTCTCTCAAGAAGTTAATGCAGGATGAACTGATCTTATAAGAAGTTGGTTTCAAGTTATCAAGTTTTCAAACATGTTCCCTATTTCTACATTAGACTTTCTTAAAAATATTTGTCAATATCTATTAGTGATTTTTTTAATCTTTTGAGTTGTCACATTTTTTCGTCTTGAATAGTGATCCTTCATCTTTGAAATAACTTTTTTCTTTCCCCTCCGTAAATATATATGAACCCTCCATGTAAATTCTTTGGCGTCTCTCATTTCCCTGACACCTCCTCATCCTCATACTTACTATCTCTTTTCTGGATTACTGCACAGCCACTCAGTGAGATTTCCTTACCTGCTATCAGTGAGGACTCTGAGCTGAACTGTAACCAAACTTATAACAGTGTTTTATACAAGAAATTATAGCTGTTACTTTTATAATCATTTGGCAAGACAGAAGCAGAGAAGTAAAGTGTGCTGGGTAAGGCAGATGAAAAGGGAATGAGCTGGATAAAAAGAAGAAGCTACTAAGAGATAAAGGGATATGGATATTTAATATCAGTGTGACCAACCATAGAGCCTGGTAGGTCAGTGATGCTCGCCAGGCTGGTTTAAGGCTTAAGGAGGTGGCAGACTTGGTGAGCAATGACACTGAGGCCAAAGAGGCCCATGAAACCGAAAGGCTTACTTAGATGGTAGAACACGAGACACAGCAAGCTGGGCTTCTTGTGCACAGCACTTGTACTTGCAGTGAAGAAGGTACCATAGTTATTTCTCTCACCCTAGGGTTAGAATCTGGGTGAAATGATTGTGGTTGTTTAGAAGTAAACATTCTGGCTTGCGTGGTTTCTGGGGTGCATCCACTTCCTTGTTCCTCCAGGTTGGTATGCAACTCACCCCACCTGGATGCTCTTCCCTAATCATCTCAGCAGGAGCCTAGAAAGCAGGCATTACTTTCACTGTCAGGCAGTACTCAGCCCTTAATTAAAGAGATGTAGACAACTTGCAGGATCCTCACAACTCAGCACAAAATCCCTAGGACTGCTCATCTTATCTACTGATACAGATTTTACTGGTACTCCTGTCTTCTCCCTTAGACCACAGGACACAAGCCTTCCTATCAGTCTGCCCCTGCCCTCTCTTGACTCTTTTGTGTCTTGTCTAAAATTTGCAGCTGACTACTTGGCCTTTAGCAGATCCCTGTCTGTGTAAAGAGACAGGAGAGGGAAGAACTGCGAATAAACCCCTGAGTAGCTTCTTTCTACATTAAAGTCACTTAGCCCAGCAGAAACTTGAAGGAGTCTCTTTGTTTTTATTTTTCTTGAAATGTTGCAGGAAATTTTCCAAGCCAAGCCAAACCAAACCAAATGGAAAACTCTTTGCACCAAAGAGATAAGAAGGCAACATTTAATCTTTACACCAGCGGACTGTTAGAGTTCACGCCAGTGGACAGTTGCAGGGATAATTCCTCCCTAGCAATGGTCCCGAATCAGGAAGGAGTTTAGTCTATATAGAATTAGAAGTGGGAGGTACAAACGAAGTGACCAAATGTTACATGATTGGTTACATACATTGAACCATATATTGACAGACAGGCTAGCCTTGAAACCATAGAAACACTCTGGGAACCAGGAGAGGGGACTCTTACAGAATGACTATATTTGAGGGCATTACCATAATATAGGAATTGTTTGGGAGAGGGAGAGAGAAACTTGCCTGAATGAAAGTGGTTAAGGACATTACCATAATATTGGAGTTGTTCCAGAAAGAGAAACTTGACTGAATGAGCACAGGTCAGTCCAAGGTGCCTTAAGGTTTAGGCAATCACTCTGACATTGTCAGGGTCAGTTGAATTTACCAGAGACAGCAGAACAGCAACATGGTCAGTCTTCTAATTAATCATGAGATATCTATAAGTTTGATATTTTTGCCCCAACAAACACATCTTCACACTTGTGCACAGGCTACCTAGTTGTGGGTGGGGATTATTAGAGGTGAAAAAGCTGGAGGGGACTGATATTGCCCTCTCTGGCAGCTCCTTGTTCTTGTTTACTGTCTCAGTTTCCCCTATGATGGGTATTATTGAGAGAAAAATTACATGAATATATACATAAGTAGATGAATAATGATGTTAATAAAAAGGAGCAGACTTGTCCAGACACCCACCACCAATGAATCAACTTGCTGTAAATTTCCATTTGCCTTTTTGACAATGTTTATGCAATTTGTACTGAGAATTTGTAATAGGAAAAATGTCTATATAATCTGTGATTCTAAGGGTTTCCAGCATTAATTTCTCACCCTAAGTAGACCTAATGTTATCGTCTTTTACTCTGGAGGAGATAAGCCCTAAATCCTGGAAATGTCTAAAAATGATGTTCATTTTCATTAAGAAGTTCTAAAAGTCATTTTCATTATTTCTCATTAATTTGGTGAAATGGGGAATCCTACGAGAGCACTGAGAGTAGCTGAACATCAGGAGAGAGCTGAGGATCTCTCTGTAATCAGCATTTCCTGCTCAGCCTAGGTATCTGCTAGAGACTCCGCATCCTCAATAAAATCCCTTTAGTCATTTCAAGGAATTTCTAACCAATAAACCCTCTAAAACAATGGCTAATATTTGTTGTCATCATTTCATAATTCCTTTCTTTCCTTAACCTTTTGCATTCTGGTTTCTACCACTGATTGTAGTTTAAAGCACAAACAATTGGGATGTTAATAAAGGGACTTTATTAACTTTTCAGTCTTTTGGACACATTCTCATGGGACGATGCTATAGTGGGGAACTTACTGTATCCTAAGGTTTAGTCCTCTTGATTTTGCTACAGTTGACTAAACTTTGGAAGGCTTGACTTATGCTAACCCAAACTTATGCCTGATATGTACCAAAAAATTTCAGTTTATTAAGTTACAGTGATGAGTATTATTGTCATGTAAACCAGAGCATTTATATTTTTCAGTAGAAAATATATAAAGGTGTTTGAAAGGCAGGAAATTCAAACCAAGAAATTTAATTATATGCTTTTATGGCTAATGATCTCAAGGTTTAAAAACCAGATGTTCATGGAGTCCATTATATTTTTCCTTTCTCAGACATGTTAGTATCTTTGATTACCCCCTCTTCTTTATATTGATGTAGCTGCTAACTCTTACCAAACAAACACTACTATGTCAGGTGTATTGGTCAGCTTTTCCATCGCCTGCACACAATACCTGACACCCACAATTTAAAGGAGGAAACGTTTAATGTGGCTCCTGGCTTTATGAGATTCAGTCCATGATCACCTGGATCTAGTCAGAAGCATATAAAGGAAGGGTGTGGTGAAGCAAAACTGCTCAAATCATGGCAGCTGAAAAACACAGCAAAATAACAGCCCCGGACAGTAGGGACAAGAAAGACATAGACTTCAAGGTGCATCCCGCAGGACCCATGTAGACACACACAGAAGTGTACTTTACTAATCCCCTAGGAAGCACCCAAGCCAATCAAATTGCCCGTTTCAAGCTTCAACATCACATCTGGCATTGCTCCAATCATTCATCTGGCTATAGCTTTCTAAGAGAAGCTATTATGCCTATTCTTCAGTTGAGGCTTTATGAATTTTGTTCTTTTGTTCAAGATCGCATAACTAATACATAGCAGAGCTAGGATTTAAACCCAGATTCCAGTGACTTCAAAGCTGATGCTTTAGAGCATTACATTGTCTAGGACCTACTGTATCTGTGGAAAGACATCTAGCTTGAGTTCCACAGCAGCGCTTTCCATTGTCTGCTTCACACCAGATTGACATATAGAGATTATATGTGTGTGTGTGTGTGTTCCCCATTCACACTCTGCTGAAACAGAATTCCCAGAGGTGAAGATTTCATATGTGATTTTTTTTAATTCTCCAGAAATGATTCTCATTTACAGCAAAGAATGAAAACCTACATTCTGAAGGCTTACATCCAGCTTTCCACTGGATATGAAACTGGATAGTTATCAGATACATCTGAATTTAACACACACTAGACTATTTCATCTTCACCTCAAATCTCCTGCTTTATTAGTATTCTCAGTAATAAATACAATAAAGTAATAAAAGTACATGGGGGTAAATCTCAGCTGGGAGAAGTTAGAAGTGATTTTGGTGAGAAGTGAATTCAAACCACCAGATGATCTCATTAAACATGGCCTTAATGTTTCTAGTGCCTCCTCCCACCGAGTCTCCAAGGATAGAAACATCAGTCATCCTCTCCTCCCTCATCCGTTAGGATAGAGTCTGGACTGCTGCCTTTCCTCTGCCTTTTCACTGAGCGTGTGCACCACATCCTCCCACCTGGACGCTGTTGCTGGAGTGATGTTGCCAACAGGCATATCTGATTATGCCACCTCCTGCCTAAAAGCCTGTGCAGCCCTATTATCTCCAGAATTAAGTGGTGATCTTGGCACTGTTTCCTGAAACCGTGAAGACTGATCTTTTTGCACCTGTACAGCCTCAGCTTCCACCACCAGTTGTCAGAAACCTCAGCAGTAATAGATGACCTGTTCTAGATCCCACCAGGACTCTCCCAGCTACACTGGACACTGTCCATGCTTGAAATGCCCTTCCTTTCTCGGTCTGGTTAGGAAGCTGATCCTCATCCAGTGGCATGTAGTGCCTGAACCCTGTCGTTCATAGAATTTTCTAAGTGTCGCTTTTACATGTACACATATTCTCTCTCTGTCTCTGTCTCTCTGTCTCTCTGTCTCTCTGTCTCTCTCTGTCTCTCTGTCTCTCTCTCTCTCTCTCTCTCTCTCTCTCTCTCACTTCTTGGAGGTCTTTACACTCTAAGAAGTGTATATTTTGAAATTCTTCCAGGGTAAATCTATGATGAGTCAGTATTTTTTTGAAACTACTATTGGATTATAGTCATTTGGACCTGGGTTTGAATGTCATCTCAGCCACTTAGTTCAGGAATATCCTAGCTATGGAATGTCTTGCAAATAATTTCACCTTTCTCAATCTCACCTTCACGGGCCAGGGAATTAGTTCAGCATCATAAGCACCTGCCTGGCAGGCACGAGGTTGTGAGTTTGATCCCTGGTACCCTCCCAGATTATTAAACTCAACTTCACCTTCTCAACTGATATATGTTGACAAAATGCCTGTTTTTACACTACTGATATAATTGCTAGAAATAAGATATATTAAACTATTTAAAATATATTTAGTGCTTTATATGTTACAACTACCACTATCGTTACCTATCTCGGTTTTGTTCTCATGTCATCTGTTCTGTAAAGTTTCTCCCTGTTCTCTCAGTCTCCTAGTTATTTTTCTCTCTCTCCTAAAACAAAATATTGCTCTAAATTTTTAAAATTTTATTTTATTTTATTAGTACATTTTACAATTCACACAGTGTACAATGATCTCGGGGAGTGGTTAAATGTACGTATTGCACCTTTTTTTCCCCCCTAATCCAATTCCCTTCCTCTTCTCTCCCCACTCCTCCTCTGGTTCCCCAGTCACATTTTTCATACTGATATTATTTTTCTTAGCTCATGTTATGACATACAGTGCTTACACTGATTGGCATTATTAGGACCCTATATATGGCATATCTTTATTCCTCTCATTTCCCCTTCCCCTCCTCCTCATCCCTTCATCCTTGTTTCTTTGGACCACTTCCTTATTAAATGAGATCTGTCCTCTTGTCCCTTTCCAGCTATTCCATCTCATTTTCTTTGTTTGCACTTTACCTCACTCAAATGAGGAATACCATATAGTAGTTAAGCTTGTGTCTGTTTTATTTCACTCAACATTATATTTCCAGGTGTATCTATTTTATATAAATGTGTCAAATTTGTTATTCTTTATAGCAGAGTAATATTCTACTGTATATAGATACCACATTTTGTTTATCCAGTCATCTGTTGAAAGGTATACAGGCTGCTTCTGGTAGTTAGTTATTATCAATAGTGCTTTATAAATATCAGCATGTAAGTATTGCTGTAGTATGATGTCTGAAGCTCTTTGAGGAAGATACCCAGCAGAGGAATACATGGGTCATATGAAATTTCTAATTTCAATTCTTTGAGAAATCTTCATATTGATTTTTACAATATTTGTACTAGTTTGCATGCCCTCAAATAAAGTAGGTGGGCTCCTTTTTTGCCACTGCTACACCAGCATTTGTTACTGTTTAATTTCCTAATAGCTGCCATTCTTTCTGGAGAAGAAATTTTAGTGTTGTTTCAATTTGCAATGCTGTAATGACCAGAGATGTGGAACATTTTTTCTAATTTCTATGATATGGTAGGGATATATATGTATATTCAAAAGTGTAGTGGAAAAAAAACAAAGTTATACTATTTTGTTCTATTAAAGCAAAGTAAGTTTCTTCTGAACCTTACAGTCAATGGAATATTCAAGCAAAGTCAGTATTTGGTGTCTTGTTCACCATCCCTGGGCTTGAAGAGACCACACAATCCTCCAAGAAACCTCTCATCCTAAGGCCATAGGGGTCATTATCACATCCTGTAATTCCTTTAAATCAAATAGCATCATAGCTTCTGTGCCAAGTTTAGACCAGAAACTGGAACAGCATGCAACCATCCCAGGACATTTCTGAAGAAGCCACCGCCAGCAGAGATCCTGTTACTCTCCAGGGTGCTACAAGGCAGTGAGGGTTCTGCTATCTCACAACCCCAGCACTTATTCTCTACCCAGTCCAGTCCCTCCCAAGCCCCAGAGAAGTTCCAAAGCCCTGTTCACTCTCTGTTTCCGGGGTCTATCATCTGCTGTCTTGGAGATGTCCTTTCTCCCTGGACAATCCACAATGCTAGTTCCATTGTGCCCTTGACTTGACTTCTAGGAGCCTGCCAACCTTATACTTTTGGGTGACAGAACTTTTAACACATACCTTGTTATGGTTTGTGGCTAGATGTCCCTCTGAAGCCTTGTGTGGTCAGAGGTAGGGCTTTTTCAAAGGTGGCTGAATATAGAGTGAATGATGCTGAGATTAGAGGTGTGTGATTACTACTGATTGGTTTGACACCATCCTAACCCTAGTAACCTGGATACAATTTAAGGGACAGAAAGAGGCTTGTCTTTTCTCTTACTTGCTTGCTTTTTCAGTCTTCTACTTGCCATGAACAATTTCTCCTCTGCAATGCCCCTCTGCCAACTCACCCCGCCTTGGAACCAGCTTATTATGCACTGAAGCTTCTACAAACTGTGAGATAAATACGCCTTTACCTCTTTAACTTTGGGTGTTGAGTATTTTGTCTCAGCAAAGAGAGAAAATTAACTAAGACATACTCTGAGGCAAATTAACTCTGCTTTTTGGAGAAAGGGAAAGAGAAATGTGTTATACTCATGAGAGTAATAAATGATTTAGCATTTTTATCACTGTGACTCTTAATTACTTTGTATTCTATGTATTCATCTCTTTCACTGCACAATAAATCAAATTAATAAGCATTAACTTTGGTATATTCATTTTATATATCCAGAATAACCTTGTTCTCCATAACTATAGGGTAATAGATGATAGTTAAGCCAATGAATAAGTGAATTCCTAATTCATGAATTAGTTGCCTCTACAAATTGACACTTTAGAACCTTTTAAAAATGTACTACTTTGGGGCAACCCACATGGGGTCCCTTCTGTCTCTCTTCCAGACAGAAGCTTTCTTTGTCTTAATAAATATATTTTGCTCTTAACTTCCATTATTCCTAAAATTCATTCATCAATTTTAGAGAACACAAACTTGTACTGGACATACAAGAGACTGAGAGTTTTGTTCCCCTATATAATTTGGAGGTCTTCCACCAAGATCATTGGACAGAGGTAAGAGTTTGCTTTTGTGTCATAGACTCTGAATGGGGACTCATTTAGATAACAAGCTTTTGTGCCTCAAATTTTGTCCTTTTCTTTGCCCCTTGCTTATAATTGCTTGTGATTTGTCTTTGTCCATTGTTTATAATTGCTTTGTCTTTTATATAGGTTTGTTAAAATAATGACAAATCTATGTTAAAATATGGGATGTGTTACAGTTTATACATTGTGTCAACTTGAGAAGTCTAGAAGCTTAATTAAGTAACTCAGCATCTCTACATCCTGGGGTGTAGAGAACAAGCAGTTACCTGTTCATTGTGTCAGTTTGAGAAGGTCAGAAGTTTAACTAAGAGACTCAGCAGGGAGCCAGGGGTCTTACTTTGTAAACATCCTCATCCTGTGCAAAGGAAGGCAAGATTTGTGAATGCTATACCCACCCTGGGAGAGGGGTGTCCTGTGTACAATATAAGGGAGGAGAAGAGGCTTGCTCATGCCCCCTTTTACTCTGGCTGCTTTTGCTTGACTGCTTCCTTGAAGTGTTGTTCCTGTTCCATGCCACCTTGCCTTGGAGCCAGCTGATTGTGGACTGAAACCTCCAAAAACTGTAAGCTAAATAAACCTTTCCTTCCCTAATTTTGGGTGTCAGGTATCTTGTCTCAGCAATGAGTAAAAAGTAACCAAGACAGGATGTTTACAAGGTTTTGTTCTTGTACATGTTGCATTTGAACTAGTTCCTAAATTTACTGGTACTCCTTGCTTGACTTTAATTAGACAGTAGTGCTAGAGAAAATAATGTTAGAATACTTCTGGTAGAGTTTTAATATAAACTTCTGAAAAATGGGTTTTAAATAAAATCTAGCTCAGATTTATAAAATATACATGCCTATAATAAAGCGTGGGACTCCTCCCACCATTTAAAAGGCATTATGCTGGTGGCCATTCTTTAAGACTTGGAGGACAGGTTTCACTGAGATGGACTGCCTCTGATCCTTCTCTACACTCTAAAGGAAATGTCAAGCCTGTTCTGCTTCAGTTTTATTTCTTTGAATATACTTCTAATCATTTCCCCACTTTGTACTTTGCTTTTTAGAGGTACGTAAAATTTGAAAGAACTCTGGACTGTTTCAATCTTTTTCTCCTAGTAAGTTAAGTCCATAGAAAATGAGCATTTGCCAACACCAAAGGCAGGGCAATCATCCTAGATGAGGGACACATAACCCATCTCTGCGTCAGAAGAGACATCGGAATTTTGCCTATCCAAGAGAACACACATAAAAGCCATGTCCTGGCTTAGTGTTCTGGGCAAGTCTCCTCCAGAGACTGAACCTGAGACACAGTGGAAAGAACTGACTTCTGAGTGGAACCAGGAGCTATTTCCAAAAACAGCTCACCTACAGGACCAAAACACATTTTAACTAAGGAGGCTCTCCAGCCTTTCAAGTTGTGGACTTTAAAACCTTTATCATAAATTTAAAAAGTGCCAAACCACAAGGCAGCATACAGATAAAACCAATATTCCTTTTTGATTCCTTTTACTGGGATCCACCAGATCTTGTCCAGAGAAAAGGTTATATGATGTATATCGAGGACTTAACTAACTATACTCAATGGGCCTTAAATGACACTGCAACTTATCTCTCTCTCCTACATAAAAAATAAAATTAATAAAACAGACAATCCTCCAAAACTGGATGGAATTAGACATTCTAACAGCAACACAAGAGATACTTGTGTGATTGTAAACACTAAATGTGTGTACATTCCTGATCCTTCTGCTAATAGCTCAATAGCTATTTGAGATATTAGATGACAAATCAATGACATGTCAGATTCTAAAATTCCCTGGAAGCTATCATTATAGGAAGCCATTACTAGCTCCTCACAGTAAAAGTCTTTGTTAACTATACTTATAATTATCCAGCTGATACTATTATTTGGCCCATGCATACTTAATTGTTTCTTTTCCTTTGTCTCCTCCATACTTAAGCTGTACACTACCCAAGATAAAAATGCCTGATGTCTATTGAAGTCCTTTAGATAGATCCTCTGCAGAGTATTCTTAAACTGCTGGTCAACAACTATGATCTCTTTCAGCCTGAATGAGCCAGATTAGTCATTGCCCATTACTCCCTGTCTTGGTTACTTTTCTCTCATTGGTGGGACAAAAGACCCAACACCCAAAATGAAGGAAGGAAAGGTTTATTTAGCTGACTGTTTGTGGAGGTTTCAGCCCATAACTGGCTGGTTCCAAGGCAGGGTGCCATGACACTGAGACAACACTTCAAGGCAGCAGCCAGAGCAAAAAGGAGGAAAACAAGCCTCTTCTCCTCCCTTATAGTGTATGCAGGCCATCCCCCAATCCCCAGGGCAGATGTAGCACTCACAAATCTCCTTGCCCTCCTCTTGCACAGGATGAGGATATTTACAAAGTAAGAAAACTGGGTCCCTGCTGAGCCTCTCAGTTAAACTTCTCAAGTTGACACAACGTATCAATCATAACACTCCCTCATGGCAGTTCAGGTTATTTCTTCAGAGGGGGGATTGTTATAGGAAACTGAGTTAGATAGAAATATTATAGGCAGTCAGACAGGGTTAAGCCCTCAAAGGAGCCAGTGCAGAAGATCAGACACCTTGCAACCTTGGAGGAGACAGACACCTCCGTGGGCCAGATCTCAAAAAAGATCAAGCAAATACACCCACATCCCAAGGATTGATATTTTAAATAGTTCTGTATCACCCTGAGGAAGCCAGGAGTCACATCCCAGCCCACTACAGGAAGAGTCACTTCTCTATATGCATGTCTGCTTGCTACGTGACTCACTTCTTCATTTGTCCCCAATTTAGTTGATTTTACCTGAGCAATTAATCTTACTGGTTGACCATAGTTCTGTCCCACTTCATGCTCACCTAACTTGCAAGTTCCCAAGTTTTCTTCACCTTAGACCTGCCTCACTTTGTGGTTTTGGTCTATAAAAGTTTCTATAAAAAGTCTTTGGCAACTCACTTGGGACCCCTTCTGTTTCTCAGACAGAAGCTTTCTTTCTCTGAATAAATATATTCTGCTCTAGAAAAAAAGGATTACTTCAGCAAAACATGTGGGGCCAAAAAGATAAAGCCAGATCTCCCTCCCTGTGAGTCAGCAGAAGCCATGCTGGATCTGGAAGTAGCACATCAAGAAGCCAGTTCACCCTTCCAGTAAGCCATGCAAACCACGTGGGGGCCAGGAAGAGAAAAACCAGATCACCCTACCCATGAGCCAACTGGTGTGCTGGCTGAGAATCAAGAATTCCCCCCGTTCCCTGCAAGCAACCAGCTGATTCGAAGGACAGGCTGAGTTGATAGCAACTGAGGTACAAAGACAACTAGTGCTTATGTTGTTTGATTGACTTTGCAAGACTAAAGCCAGTAGTCTGAGCATCTACTGGGGGAAAACGGTATGCAACACAGCAAATATGGGATATTTCCTTCTGTCTTGTTTTTGAAATCCAATACTGTTCTCACTGTTTTGTTAGGTTCTGATTTATTGTTTTGTTTTATTCAATGTTCTGTTTTGATTGGTTTTATTCTGTTTTGTTTTGTTTGATTTTACTATATCAGAAGGAATGGACAACTATCGTGAAGAGAACAAAATATACTATGGTAGCCATTGTTGATTTCCTATTATCCTTCTTTGAAGCTCTCCACCACTTTTGCTGCTTTGTTTCGAATGGTTTTACTCTGCTTTGTTTTGTTGAGTTTTATCCTCTTTAAAATAAAAAGTATTACTTCATTATACTTTACACAAGTGACACAAACTCACATCAAGCCAAACACTATAGAAGTTATATAAATTTTAAAAGTAGCATTTTATAACTATGCCAATAATGCTGTCCTTGTTTTTTACATACAAAGAATACAAGGCTAATTCTAAATAACTGATTTGTGAGTGATAAAAGTTTGCACAAAAATTTAACATAATATCTAAATGTAAAAGTTCTTCAGTTAACACATTTAGAAGAATGTATAAAAGCTTAAGAGCTCTGAAAAGGAATGTAGAAATAAAAAACTGGAGTTCTGTACTTTTACATGACATTTCAATGCCTGGGCATGAAGAATGGTTACCATCAAGAAATCAAATAATAACACATGCTGGTGAGGCAGCACAGAAAATGGTATCCTTCTACACTGTTGGTAAGAGTATAAACTAACGATCACTATGGAAATCAGTGTGGAGATTTCTCAAAAAACTAAAAATAGAAATTTCATTTGACCGAGCTATTCTCCTTCTAGGCATCTCCTGGAAAGAGTTTTAAAAATTATATTACAGAGATACATGTATATCCATGTTTATAGCAGCAAAATTCATAATAGTAAAATCTTGCAAGTGGCCTATATGTGCACCAACAGATGAATGGATAAAGAAAATGTGATATTTATGTATAATGGAGCACTACTTTGCCATTAAGAAGGATGAACTTGAATCATATGTAGGAAAATGGATGCACCTTGAGACCATAATGTTAGGAGAAAGAAATCAGACACACAAACTAAAATATCAGTTGGTTTCTTTTACATGAGAAACCCAATGTCTTGGTTACTTTTCTCTGGTTGCTGAGACGAAATACCTGACACTCAAAATTAAGGAAGGAAATGTTCATGTAGCTCACAGTTTGCAGAGCTTTCAGTCTATAATCAGCTGGCTCCAAGGCAGGGTGGCATGGCACAGGGGCAACAGTTCAAGGTGACAAAAGACAGAAAA
>RJWM01011316.1:0-60280 GCA_004363535.1 Dasyprocta punctata | reverse complement strand
ATGAAGAGAACTAAAAAAATAAAACCTAAAAAATAGCAGAACCTTTGAAATAAACCAAGAGACACTAATAATAAAGGTTTGTGTTAATATTGATTGGAGAAATTATTACGCACATATTTTGTACCATGAGCAGCTACTTTAAAGATAACAATATGTAAGGGTGGGCGGGTAAAAATAAATAAATAAATAAATAAATAAAGCAACATGTAATGTATTAACTATTGTTATTCTCCTATTATTTTGATATGAAATTTTCTATTACTTTTTTCCATAAAATTAAAAAAAAAAACAGTTGTGTGGAGGTGGAAAAGGAAGGAAAAGCAGATGAAAAATGAACTAAGATGTGTTATGTACATGGATCTACTTCCCACAGGGAATGTGAACATTATGTACTACATTCATGTATCAATAAATTAAGATTTAAAAAAGTAACAGAAACAAAAATGTGGGCAAATGAAATAAATAGACACTTCCCAAAGGAAGAAATATAAATGGCCAATCAGTACATGAAAAAATATTCAGCATTCTTGACTGTTGGTGAAAAACAAATACGCACAGATTCCTTGTTACTCCAGTAAGAAATGCTATGATCAAGGAAACAAAAACAACAAATGCTGATAAAAACATATAGAGAAAATGTAACCTTTCCACACTGTCGATAGAAATGCAACCTAGTATGGAAATAGGTATGGAGATTTCTCAAAATAAATAAATAAGTAAGCAAAAATAGTAATTCTATTTAACTAAACTATGTGTGTCCTGGTTATTACTGAGTTTAAAACATCATATTACAGCAATTCATGCAGTGTGGTACAGAATTGTTAAATCATGGAAATGGATTACATGCTCACAGATGAATGGGTAAAAATACGTGTATGTATTCAAAGTGAAGTACTATTCAACTATAAAGAAATACAAATTTGGGTCTTTTGTAGACTCTCCAGACCACAATGTCAAGTGAAACAAATGTGACACAGAAAGTTTAATATTGCACAGTGTGCCTTCTATGAGTAATCTAAAATTTAAAAAAACTTTAAAGAGCAAGATAAAAGAGGGATGTTAGGAAATGGAAGTAAAACTTTTGACACTGGGAACAGAAATCTGAGGTAAGGGAAGAAGGGTTATTGGAGGTAAAAGGGAATCAAAATGATCAAGATACGTTATGTAGGTACCAATTCCCTAAAATGAACATAATTTTTATGCATCAAAAGCATAAATAAATAAAAAGCTAATATACCATAAACTGCCTTATTATAAAAGTAAAACTTTCAAGAGATCCTCATTTCCATACACAAAACTTACTTATATTGAGCTTTTTATGTTTTCAATAGAAATGACAGTGACTTTCTTCTAAGTATGGTTTGACTCTGAGATTATTACATTTTTTAATCATATCCTGAGTTTCTCAGTTTCATTTATGCCCCTCCTAAATTGTGTTATAGTCTTTTTTTGTATTAAAAATGTGTCTTGGTCATCTCCTCACTAGACTCTAAATTTCTTAAAGGTGGAGGCATTCATGTTCATTTTATATCTTTAGAACGTTGTTCTCCAAACATTATTTGTATTCAATAAAGTAACAAAATCACATACATACATAATCAGTGACATAAACTACTAGAAAAAGATCAGATTTAAAAACTTGAATTTACTAAATTAAAGAAGATAGCATGGAGTTCCAGTAGAAAGATAATCTTTGAGACCAGATTGGAAGTTAAAGAGATAAGAGAATTCAGTGATGCCATTTAACCATCAAACTGTTTTGACGATGAAAGAAAAAATAATGGGTGTGTTCTATGTGGAAAAGTGGCACAGTCAAGTGTCAAAATTTACCAAGAAATATGCGGAGGAGTATTAACCACAGCAGCAAAATTCCTCTAAATATTGAAAGTTATGCAATCTCAATCATAGATTTCTATGGCAGATTCATAGCAACAACCAGTACTTTTACCCGTCAATAACTTTATATTTTGCTTTGTCAAGCAGTGTGATAAGAATTTAACATATGTATTCTGAGAAGGCATTTCTGATATCTGTTTATCACATCCTGTGAGCACAGCACTATACACTCCACTGTGTTACCACAAACAGACCTGCAATCACATTTCCCAGAATTCTTTGGAAGACAGAATTTTGTTAGATTATCATGTGTTCACAGTGATGCTGCTGGAAATAAACACTGCACTGCTGTCAGAGAAAAATTTGGTTTATACAATTACGTTAAGTACATAATATTTGATATTTATAACTAAGTTACCGGTATATGTACTAACAAATATAATTTTGTAGTTATTTTAGAGTGTACTTCTATTATTAAAAAGTTTTCTGTCAAACAGTATATTGCGTGATGCTAGCAATAGCTTCATATATCTCATGTATGTCCTAACTTTTGTTTGTTCAGGAAGCCACTTCATACGATTGATCAATATTCAACCAGTTTTGTGAGAGTATACTATATGATTTTCATATAATGACTAAATCTCTTAAAGATTTATGTCTAAAAAGATATACAATTTAATATGATGTATGACCATGTGAAAAAATGTTCAACATCAGTGGTCATTCACTAAATGCAAATTAAAACAACACTGAGATCCCATCTCACTCCAGAAAGAATAGCCAAGATTATAAAATCAACCAATAACAAATGCTGGAGGGGCTGTGGGGAAAAAGGAACTCTTTTCCACTGTTGGTGGGAGTGTAGACTGGTGCAACCACTGTGGAAGTCAGTGTGGAGATTCCTCAAGAAGCTAGGATTAGAGATCCCATTCAACCCAGCTATCCCTCTTCTGGGCATTTTCCCAGAAGAATTGAAAACATCATACTACAGCGATATTTGTGCACCCATGTTTATAGCAACCCAATTTTTAATAGCCAGATCTTAGAAACAACCCAAGTGCCCATCAATCAAAGAATGAATAAAAAAGGTGTGGTATTTTTATACAATGGAGTACTACTCAGCTATTAAGAAAGATTGAATTGAAACTTTTATAAGTAAATGGTCACGACTTGAGACCATTCTCATAAGTGAGATAAATCAAACCCACATGTGTAAATACCATATTGTCTCCCTAGTGTAAGAAATGAAAAAAAGTATATATGATCCAAAATCTATAATAAATGCTATGTAAGGGGCCGGGCGTGGTGGCGCATGCCTTTAATCCCAGCACTCGGGAGGCTGAGGTAGGCGGAGCGTTGTGAGTTTGAGGCCGGCTTGGGCTACAACGTGAGCACAAGGTCGGCCTGAGCTACATAGTGGGACCCTACCTCAAAAAAACAAAACAAAACAAAAAACTAGGGCTCGGAGTTTGGCTCGGCAGCTTAAGTGCCCGTCTGGCAGGCGCGAGGCTGAGAGTTTGATCTGCGGTGCCGGAAAAAAAAAAAAAAGTACTATGTAAGGGTAAAAAACTGCTCGAAGAGCAAAAGTAATTGGGAAGGGAAAAGGGGGAAAGAGGGAAGGGAAAAGGAAAAGATATAAATCTGTATATATGTATATGTAAGATAACTAAAACGAACATACTGCTGAATATATTAGTTATTGAGAAAGAACGGTTAATACTCATATGATTAGATCAATTTTACATGTCTATATCTGTTAATGTAAACAACCATTTTGAAGATAATGATACGCAATATTGCAACCATTATCAAGTTTCTATCATCCTGTTTTGTAAACCTCTAATTTTACTGTTGTACATTTACTCTAGTCTTTTGTTTGTCTCTTTTGCTTTTTGTCTTTCTTATGTCTTTTTTTCTCTTAAATAAAAAAAAAAATGATGCATGACCGTAGTAACTACATACTGATAATTTTATCAAAGGATAGGAATGAACTGATAGTATATATCTTTTATAGTAGGTACAGGTACAAATACTTTGAAAATTCTGCTAGATTAATAATCAATGCACTTATCACATTCCTTATTTTAAGAAACACTAGGAGAACCACTAAATCATTCTAGCTGATTTTATCTAAGTAGTTAATGTTTATAAAACCCCAAAAAATCACCAAAAGAGAATCAGAAAAGCGTATTTTACTTTTAAAATAAAAAGAGATAGCTGGGTGTCATGGCATGTCTCTGTATTTCCAGCACTCTAGGAGACCAGTGCCAGAGGATTTTAAGTTTAGGTCCAGCACAGGCAATTTAGCTTCTGAGAGACCTTGTCTCAAAATAAAAAATAAAAAGTGGCTAAAAAATGTCTGAGGATGTAGTTTAGTGGGAAGGTCATGGGTTTAAACCCAGAATGATGACAGAGAGAGGGAGAGAGAGAGCGAGAGGGAGAGGGAGAGAGACTGATTAAAGTGAGAGTTATAGTTTTGTATATGTATATTTCCTTAAGCAACATGTAATATTAAATTTGATAAAGAAGTACACAAATTAAAATTTACTAAGTGCAAAAGTTTTTAGATGATATTGCTCTTGTTTATTTTAAAGTGAAGTCATGCAGCAAAGTACTTAAGTTATTGATGGAGAAATGCTAACAGGAATACTTGCACAAAGCACAAACCTAAGAAGATTATTTTCAAAGCCACATATTAAAGGCTTGAGGTCTTTTTATGATCTTTATTCTGCACATGACTGAGTAAAGCTTTAAGACTTAAATTCCCTTAGGTGTCTTAATGGTCAAGGGCCAATTTATTTGACAACCTGTCCATGCAGTGGCATTGTGGTTAGGCTGCATGTCAGCATCTCATACCTGAGGATGTGGAGTTCCAACAAAAGTAGGAACATATGTAGTAAACTAGAGCAGTTTAACAGAGCATTTAATGATTATTTGTTTGAAAATATCTGTAAAGGGAACTAGAAATTCAGACACCAAGCCTGCAGGGTTTTTTCTCCTAAACTTTTAAATGAGGTGATTAAAGGTTCATTTGATTTTTTATGGTTTCTATTTCACTTTTTGTGATTTTGTATGTTGACATACAGTCACTGGTTCTAATTCAAAAATAGACGAATTTCAACTGAAAATTTTTTCATGAAAAAGAGTAATGTATCCAATGTAAATATTTTAGATTAGATCATTTTATTATCTATAAAGCTAATATATAACAAATTATTATGATGCCTTATATAACTGACCATTGTATAAAGAGTAAAAAATATGTATTTCTTATTCAGTTAGAGAAGGACAAATACTACATAATTCTACTCATAAAAAGAATCTGAAAAAGTTACTCTTATGTGAGCAAATAAAGGAATAACATTGCCAGGGACTGGAGAAAGCAAACCAGGAATTTGCTAATATATCTTATCTATCTGTCTATCATCTAATTTCAGAATTTCAATTATGCAAGGTGAGTATGTTTCAGAGATCTAATGTATAACATCATCCTTACAGATTGCAAGACTCTATTGCATACTTAAAAATCTGTTAAGAAGGTAGGTTTTATGTTAAGAGTCTTTACTGCAGTAAAAGAGATCAGTTGCTAATCTTTATATATGTGTATGTGTGTTTATATAAATTTCAGTAATGCAAGATGAACAAGCCATAGATATATTACACACTGAACTTTTGGTTATATTTGAAAATGCTTCTTTGCGGTATGATTAGTATACAAAAATCTGTAGATAATTACTGCATATATAATATGTGTTTGAGGTGGGTACATACTCATTAAATCATTACCTCAATCAATGCTGTATTGGTTCTTTTTTTTTCTTTCTTTTTTTTTTTTTTTTTGCTGTTCATATTGTATTTTTGACATTACACATTTACCAAATAGTTCTGTAGGTTTTCTTTTCTTTGCAGAAACATTTCTAGTTTCTTTTCTTTGCAGAAACATTGCTAGGTAATTACACTGGTATATATTTTGCTTTTATTGCCTTGCTACTGGTATTATATCTAAGGAATGTTGCTCAGTCCAATGTCTGGAAATTTTTTTCTATAGTTCTTTCTGTAGTTTTATTGTTTTTAGTTTTATGGTTAAATCCTTAAAACATTTTGTGTTGATTTTGCATATAGAATGTTGCAAGGGTTCAACTTACTTCTTTTGCATCTGGATATTCAATTTCTCATCATAATTTATTGAAGAAAATATAATTTATTAACTGCATTTTTGGGACCCTAGCTGAAGATTAGTTGCCCATGAACACTTGAGTTTATTTTGGAAGTTCTATTCTGTTCTATTGAGGGGTATATGTGTGTGTGTGTGTATGCGCACGCGAGCACGTGTGTGTGTGTGTGTGTGTGTGTGATTTTTTACACCAGTTCCATTACATTTTAATTGTTATGATTTTGCAATATATTTTGAAATCACAATGTATGATATCTTCAGCATCATTCTTGCTCAAAATTGCTTTAATTCTTTGGGATGTTTTGTGTTTGCCGAAGAATATTATGTTTTTCTGCTTGTGTTAAAAAATCCCTTTCATTAAGATTTGATAAGCATTGCATATATAGTTAACTTTGGAAAGTATGAACATTTAAAAACAACATGGAATGGTCTTATATTTGTGTGTGTGTGTGTGTCTATATGTGTGAAGTCTTTACAGTTTTCTACATATAAGATCATATCTTATGTAAAAGGAAAGAGTTTACATTTTTTGTTTCTATATAAATGCTTTTATTTTTTCTTGACTAAATACTCTTTTCATTTACTTATTTTATTAGTATACATTTCAGTACATAATAATTACATTTATCATGGGGAGTTGGTACATGTACATAACACATCTTAATTAATTTTCATCCCCTATCTCTCCCATCCTCCTGTGGTCTTCTTGGTCTTCTTCCCATTTGCAATTTCTTCCAAGTATGATGTGGAAGACAAAGGTGAAAGTAAAATTCCTTCCCATATTTGGAAGCTTAAAAGAAAATCTTGGTATTTTCACTATTGAATATGACATTTCCTGTGGGCTTTGTTTAAATAGCCTTTATTGTGTAGAACCGAGCTCCTTATAGTCCTAATTTTTGAAATTTTTTACTAAAGAAATGATATTGAATCTCGTCAAATGATTCTTGTGCATCTATTGAGATAGTAGTGTTAACTTAATCCTTCTGTTACTGTGCTATACCATAAACTGATCAGTTTTCACATGTAGATTTATTCTTATATCCCATGAATAAATCCTACTTAGTCATAGTACAGTATACGATTATTGAATATAATGTTGTATTCAGTTTGCTAGTATTTTGCTGAGAATTTTTCCATCAATGTTTGTCAGAAATATTACCCTGTACTTTTCTTAGTCTGTTGGTATCTTTTTCTGGTTTTGGTGTCAGAATGATGCTAGCCTCATGAAATGAGTTTGGAAGACTGTAAGATATAGCTATTAATTTTCTGTAATATTTGGTAAGGTTTATCCATAAAGTTATCTATCTCTGGCTTTTATTTATTGTGAGTTCATTTTATTGATACTGTTTAAGTCATTTCATTTATTATAATTCTGTTCATGCTTTTTACTTCTTGATTCAATTATGGTAGGTTCCAAATTTTTGGACTTATTTTTGTTTCTCTAGGTTATCTGATTCATTAGTATACAGTTATTCATGATATTTCCTAATGATACTTTTTTTTACCTCTGTGAGATTGGTCTCAATACTTTTTGCTTCCTTTTTATTTCTGATTGTGTCTTCTTGTTTTGTTTTGATTTTTAATTTTCTTTTTCTTTTATCCTAGCTATGTGTTTTTTAGTTTTGTTTTACCTTTTTGGGTTTATCATTCAAAGAAAACCTATGAGTTCTTGAATGAAGTTTACATTTCAATCTGTGTTTTCTTATCATTTTAGAACAAAATAAAATTTGGAACAATGGGAATGAAATTCTTATTTATTTAAAGTAATATATATTCTGATTCTAGATGTTTAATACTTAATGGGTTTCAGAAAACTAGGCAGATAGTAAATGATTCCATGTAAAGATTTTGCTTTAAATAGCTTCATTTGTAAGTCAAAATTAAATGTCAAATGAATTTTGCATTTATCATTTCTTAACAATGAAATAGATTTCTTATTCCTTATAATAAATAAGACACTGTCTTAAAGATAATTCTCAGTATAAACTGAAAGAAATTGTTGGAGTCCATACTCTCCATACTTGAAGTCAAAAAATGATGAGACTTAATTGGGCTTGTTTCTCAGGGTAAATGCATGACAGTGTATATGACAAGGCCTTGAACAGTTTACTGTAATCCAAACTTCCTGTAAGGCATAGTCATTTGTTTTCATAGATATTATTGCTTCGTGACCCAAAGAGAATAGATCTTCTAGGTATCTTAGCTAGCTTTGTAAGACCAACACTAGGGCCATCCTCAGACACTCACACATTTATTTCACCATGAGAAGAAAAAATTAGAGATTAGCACTTTTTGATTGATTAATAATTATTCTATTTCTTTCAGTGTAAGTAAGAAATTAGATGTATTTCTCCTTTTTGGTTTTGTTTTTGTTTTGCACCAAAGATTGAACTAATCATGACCTTGCACTCACCAGGCAGGCACTTGAGACGCTGAGCTAAATCCCCGGCCCTTTGAACATTTTTAAGGAAGAATTTGATTACTATATTTTGAAATATGGTTTCATACATTCTTCCCATTAGGCATTGTATTATTTTGGTTTAGGCTTGTCAATATGTATCTTGAATTGAAAGTTTAACATTATTTTTTCTCCATAATATAGTGTATTTTCAGCATAAGCAGGATAGAATATACATGGGATCCTTTTTTCAATCTGAGTTTTAAAGGAAAACTTGATTTATGTAAATTTTCAACCATTTCATAAATTCTCTGTGTGTATATTTTGACTGCTTCTGACAGTTTCAACTCTGTCTTCGCCTATAATTTCCTTGTGGCTATATCAACTATTGTAAGAGTCATTAGTTTCAGTATGTCTTCCCACTTGTGGCTGAAAACATTTATGCATTTCAAATTGAACTTCGCTATTCTTAAATTAGCTTTGTAGAGAATACATTTTCATTTTGAAAGTTTGACAAGATCCTTCATGAAATTTTGTATTATTTTAATAATTTTTTTGTTTTCCTAATACTTATACATTTTTTTTCTCAGATTAAACAGCGTTTGGCATTAACATGTATTTTCTATTTTCAAGTCTCCTCATGACATCTTTAAGCCTAGAAACTTCATCTTGTTCTTTGCTGCTTTGTTATTCATTCATAATTTGTCACTCTAAGAACTTCTTTCAAAGTTATCTTTAGTTTATTGTCAGCTATTAATTTCCTTTGTAAACATTTGTTAATATATTTCCAATTTGCTGCATGATTTAAAAAAACCCCAGAATTTCAAATGTTATCCATTGTTTCCTAACAAGCATCTTATTCTCCATTTTTCAGTCACTCAGGACTTTGGGAAATCAAAAATTTAGAAGTAGCTAGCCAGGTGTGGTGGCACATGCCTATAATCCCAGCACTCAGAAAGTTAAGGCAGGAAGATTGCCATGAGTTTGAGGTTAGCCAGTGCTGCATAGAGAACTCAGTGCCAGCATGAACTACATAGTAAGACTGTGTCTTGAAAAAATATTGGAAGTAGCTTACACAGACAGTTCTGGCTCAAAGTCTCTCAGTGTTTTCAGACAGATTCTGACTGGATAGGAAACATCAGAGACTCATGGTAGTTGTGTACTGATCAGCACATTTCTTACTTTTCACGTAGTCTCAAGGGCTGCCCTATGATATATTCATACGTGCTACTTTGGGTTTATTTGCAGCATGGCAGCCTGAAGAGGTTTGTTTTGCTCACATCACACCTGGCTTTGCAAAACCAAGGTTCAAAGAATACCAGACTATTGCTATATTCCTGCTGCAGAAGTCACATCATATAGTTTATTGATTAAAGTAGTCACAGAGTCCACCTAACAAAGTTTAGGAGACTTAAATATAATACTCAGTGAGCAGATGATCAAGGTATTAAAATAAAAAATGTATAATGCTGATATATTTCTGAGAAATCCTTGGATAATACATTCTGCCAAAGGGCTTTATGCAAAATATAGGAGTAGTCATCTTTAATATGCTCTTAACACACTAATAGCTGTCACTTAATTTCTCACATTATATTAATTAACACTTAAACTGTTCAAACTTGCATAAATTCTGGAGACTGAATTTTTCCCCCACAATACAGAAATTGAAATTTTAATTCCCATGTGGTTGATTTTGAAACAGAGCATTTAATGTGTTAGTTTAAGTAAAAATAAATTATAAGGGTCATAACCAGATAGGACTGGCATGCTATAAGAGAAAGAGACGTTTGAGCATGCTCTTTTTTAAAGACTTATGCAAAGAGTTTAAAGCCAAGTGAGGACATAACAAAAAAGGACATTTGGAGTTGAGGATTTAGCACAATGGCAGAATATTTGTCTTGTATGGGTGAAACCCTTAGTTTCATTACCAGCACAAATAAATAACAGAATAGATAAGTAAAAAAGCAAAAACAATGGGGTATCTAAAAGCAAGAAAAAAAGGCATTACCAGAAATTAATTGTATGTATGTCTTGATTTTAAACTTTCAGATTTCTGAACTATGAAAAAATAAATATATGTTTAAACCAACCAGTTTGTGGAATCTTGATATGACATTCCAAGCTGACTAACTGTCTTGGTTACTTTTCTGTCATTGCTGGGACAAAATACCAACACCTAAAATTAAGAAAGGAAAGGTTTATTTAGCTTAAGTTTGTAGAATTTTCACCCCATAATAAGTTGGCTTCAAAGCAGGGTGACGTGGCACGGGGGCAACACTTCAAGGCAGCAGCCAGAGCAAAAGCGGGAAGAGCAAGACTCTTTTCCTCCCTTATAGTGTATGCAGGCCATTCCCCACCCACCAGGGTAGATGTAACACTCACAAAATCTCTGTGCCTTCCTCTTTCACAGGATGAGGATATTTACAAAATAAGGGTCCTGGCTCCCTGCTAAGTGTCTTAGTTAAACTTCTAAACTTCTTAAGTTAATGCACTGTATCAACCATAACACTAATTCAATAAGTACGTAATTACTTTTTAAAGTTGATACATAAACACATAAAAACTGTACATAATACGAGATACTATTTGCAAAATTTATATACACATATTTATATGCAAAGTTTAAAACAGAGTAAACATTTATCATCTGAATCATGTCTCATTTCTTCATGGTGAGAACATTTAGTATTCTTTCAGTTGTTTGAGACATATTGTTTAAAAATTAGAAAATATATTTTTCAGTATTATTCCTCTGGAGTTTACAATGTAATTTAGCAGGTACAGCAATTGGTAATCCTGAAATAAAGATATATGCTTAATTACATTTAAACTGTTTAACTCAGTGATCCAAAGTTCACTTGTGTGTTCACTAACAGCTTTCTCTCTTTCAGATGCTTCTATAAAATATTGTGGGAACAACAAAATAAATAGTTTTCTGTCATAAGACATTTTTGGGTGAAACTGAAGATTGTTCATTTGTATTTGGTTTTCCATACAGAGAAACATGTGATCTGTTCTTGAAATACTTCTTTCTTAATTATTAGTCTGGATAATATTGATTTGCACTATTTAGATTTAAAACTAGAATTTTTCTACTGAAAATGAATTTAAATATTGAGTTAGTAAGGAGTTAATAAATACTTTTAATCTTGCCTTAAAATATTATCAAGTACTTACTTTCACCTTCATAGTGTTCTTGATGGAAAAATTAAGGTCAAGTATTTTATAACCAGAAGAGAAAGAGAGTTTTATAAAAATTTTAAGAATGATAAAGCAACACCATATGTTTGGTTGAAATAATAATGATGATAATAAAAAGTCATTGGTTGGAAACATACCACATTCCTAGAACAGTGCAAAGCCCCTAAAAATACATTATCCATTTTAAATTCAGAACAGCCATGTATTGTATTGGTATCCTTTTTTTGTCTTGATGAATAAACTCAAGTTAAAGAATTCTAATAGTTTCCCATGATTAGAGTAATATTTCTAGTAAATAATACTCTATGGTTGATACAGGAGTCTTTGATTTGACTTTTTGTTATGCAAATTGTAGGTATGCTGAGAAAAGGACAGTGTAAAATAAAATTTCCTTCAGAGATGAGGAAGCACTGGCAGAATCATGGAGAATTATGAAATTCCTGTATATGAACTGAAAGTGGCTTTGTGTGACTCTCAATAATTTCAATGATGTCTTTCTTAACATGATTGCTAACGGCAAAACTGCCTTCTAGTCTGACATTCTGTTCTCAAGTTGGTTCATTCTGCTGCATTTATTTCCAATAGAATTTTTTAATCTCCTGGATATCTGTTTGAATCTATTTAATGGATTTCATTACTTTCCTATGTTGAGCATTCATGGTTTCCTTCATTTTCCTAAGCTCCTCTATTTTTTATCTGAATCTACTCTATAATCAATAACCAACTTCTTCATTATGATTATCATCACTTTATCTGAGAAATTATTTTTGATCTGGTTTTTACTATATCCTCATTAATCTGTCTTGTTTCTTCCACTGCTATGATTAAGAAAATTCAGGTGGGTACTTTCTGATTTCTTCCACCTCACTGACCCCTGGATTTACCGTGAGTGGGATGAAGGACTGTGGTTGCATCTTGCTTCTGCATCTTCTCATATTTTATTTTTTAAAATTTGTTTTTTGTGTTGTTGCTTGCACACTGCTTATGGTAGGTAGCTTTATTATGTATCAAGACATCCCTAGGAAAAGTCTATCCCTCAGAGTTGTCCTCTCAGGATAGCCAGTTCTTGACCTTTGTGACTGTCCCAAGACTTTTCCTTCCCAATTTATTAGAAATGGGCAGCTGTTGTCTAATTGGTCTAGCACCTAGTTCTTTGATCCTGGATTATGGTAACATTATAACACCAGAAAGTCCTGGTAAGACCACACTCTTAAGTGAAATAAGTAGGATGTGCACACATCTAAAAATTGCATTGCTTCTCTGGTGTGAGAAATCAAAATTGTAAATAAGGACCAAAATGATAGATATTGGGAAATGGGAAGACAATGTTCAAATGGAAAAGGGGACAAGGGAGGGAATGGGGAAAGTAAAGAAAGAAAAGAGAGTAAAATGAAAAAATAGAAACAAAACTTTTGTAAATAAGGAAGGGAAAAGAAGTTGAAGGGATGGGAGGGGATTGGGGAAGAAAAAGAATCAACAAATACTATGTACAGGTACAAATTCCATGCGATGAATCTCATCTCTATGTACATCTAAAATGTACCAATAAAATTAACTTAAAAATTTATAATCAATGTGAAACTTTAGGAAAAAGACAATTGTTCTGTGTTAATTGCAGCATTATTTCTTACAGTAAAAAAAGTAATGTATTTCCCATGATAAAAAATTCAATGTTATAAAGATAGGATCTAGATTATAAAACATTTTTGAATGAAATTGTAATGTATACAAACAAATTGTAAGGCATCCCATGTACAAGGATTGGAAGAATTAATATTGTTATTATGCTCATTCTTCCTAAAATGATTATTATAAAGTCACTATAATAGCTATCAAAATATCAATATCATTCTTCATAGAAGTAGGAAAAAAATCCTAAAATTTATATAGAATCACAAAAATCTAACTAGTCATTGTCTTTTGAATAAAAAAGAACAAAAATAGGATATTAAGATGCTTGACTACTAAACATGTTACAAAGCTACCATACTCAAACCAGCATGATATTAGCCTAAAACTGACACATATATCAATGGGATAAAATAGAAAGTTTAGAAGTAAATTCACACATATTCAACCAACTGATTTTTACAAAATGACTTAACAACACGTGTAGAAGGAGGGATAGTTTTTCAATAATCACCATTTTGAAGAAATTAGATATCCATGTACAAAAGAAGGCAGCTAGAGCCCCACTCCACACAGGTTACAAAAATTGACTAAAAATATATTCAGGTGTGGAATTATAAAACTGCTAGCAAAAAAGTGGGAATTCTTCAAGATATAAGAGTTGACAAGGAAATATGGAGGGAGGCAAGACCGCAGAACCTCATATAAGGAAAGCAAAAAATAGAAAAATGGGATTACAGTAAACTATAAAGCATTTACCCAGCAAAATACCAGTACATGGACAATTCATAAATGAAAGAAAATATCTGCAATATAAACACTTGACATGGTGTTGATATCCAGAATTTATGACAATTTATCCAGATTTGACAATAAAACAAGACGTACAACCATTGTGGAAAACTATATTACCTAAAAAGTAAAACTATTCTATGATCCAAGAATCTCACTAATGGGAATATATCTAAAGGAAATTAAATCAGTTTGTTGAAAAGATTTATGTTCATTGCACTTTTATGTTCATTGCAGTGTTACTCCCAGTAGTCAAGAAGTGGAAGTAGCTAAGTGTTCCTCAAGTGATAAATGGAGAAAGAAAATATGGTAGATATACACGGTGGAATAATATTCAACTATCAAGTAGAATAGAATCCTGTAAATTGCAACTACATTTATAGAACTGGAGGTCATTTTAAGTGAAATATGTTAGGCATGGAAAGACATGATCTCTTCCATATGTGGAATTAAAAAATTTCCATTTCATAGAAGTTGATAGTAGAATGGTGGTTACCAGAGGCTTGGACAGTGTGGTAGAGGAAGAATAGGGAAAGTTTAGTGAGTAGGTTTGATACAAGCAAGTTAGATAACTTACAGTTAAGTAGGAGCTAGAAGCTCTGGGGTACTATTATATAGTGTGGTGACTATAGATACTATGCAGAGTAGAAAATAATTGGGTATTTTACATCTTCAAATCTAGAAGACAGCACTTTCAAAGTTTTTACAACACATAATTTATAAATGATTGAGGAGATAAATATGTTTAAATTGGTTTAAACATTATGTATATATATGTATAGAACATTATATGATATCCCATTGATATGTGCAACTTTTATATATTTTATATCAGTTTTAAAAATAAACACAGCTAGGATCTAGATCACAGCATTTTCAAGATTGCTCATCTGAGCTACATCAAAGGACAGAATAGTAAACAAACTGTCTATTTTAATTAAAAACCAAAGCAGGCAGTAATTCATTAGAGATATTCTTTAGATCCTTAGATAACATATTTTGAGCTTTGTAATTCAAAGTTTGTGGAGTATTTCTAGCATTTTCTGTACAGGGACTGAAGATACTGGGTGAGCAAAAATGTTCTGAAAAGTTCTATACCAAGAGAAAATTGTCCTGAGTTAGAAGTTTTGAAATTCTCACCATATAGCCATTTGGGACCCATACATCTTTAAAAGTGTATAAAAATAAACTCTTATTTCATTATACATACAAACAAAAGATTTTTTTCCTACAGGTTTATTGTATACTAAACTTTTATAATAAAAGACTATATAGCTAGTAGAAATTGCATTTCATTTGTTGGAAACTATACTTAGAGATAATGTGTTTTTAGAATATCAATCAGTACTGGTAATACTGCATATTTTGTTTGGTCACTAATATAATGCCAAACGCATGCATCTGCTTGTCACCATCATACCCACTGTAATTCCTTAGGGAGGAGCATCTGACTTTTTATCCTTTCTATACTTGCAGCCTTAAAAGACAAAATTAAATGTATTTATTATTGATTTATTAAAATATTTATTTTTAAATCAAATTATGCCTTGGACATTATAACTACTTTTTTTGGGGGGCGGTACTGGGGATCAAACTCATGACCTCATGCTTGCCAGGCAGGCACTTAAGCCACTGAGCTAAATCCCCAGTCCAACATTATGACAACTTTTTAAAAATATGAATATGTATTGTCTCACTATTTTCAATTTTAACTTAGAGATGGAAGGAGGAGAGAGAATGGAGGGAGAAAATAGGAAGCAAAAGGAATTAAGATTTTCTCAAAGAACAGATTCCTCACAGACATGTGCTAATGTAAGGTATTTTAGTATAACAGTAAAGTAATAATGGAGGCTGAATGAGAGGGGTGTATGTATACAAATCAAGAGAAACAATGACAGATAACAGCAAATCACAGATATTGTATGAGCATAGATTAAATATAGAATGTAGAATTTATTCATTCTTCCTTTCTTCATTGGACTGCTATTGCACCTATTTAAGAATTTTCAAATTCTGGCAACTCTGTGAGGAAGAACAAACCCTTCTTCAGTGTAGGTGAGAATGTAAGCTGGTACAAATACAATAAAAATCAATATGGAGATTCCTCAAAAAACTAAAATAGGAATTCATTTTGACCCCGCTCTTCCTTTTCTAGATATCTTACCAAAGGAGATACAAACATTATACTGCAGTGAGGTATTCATGACCAAGTTTATAGCAGCACAATAATATAGGTAGATCTTGGAAGCAGCCTGTATGTCCATCAACAGATGAACAGATAAAGAAAATGTGTTACTCATGCACAATAGAGTACTACTATTCCATAAAGAAAGATAAACATGAGCCATTCACAGAAAAATGGATGTTCCTTGAAACTATAATGTTAAGTGAAGTAAATGAGACACAAACTTAAATATCACATGATTTATATCTTAAGAAATTCAATATACTGTATAAAGTGCAAAATGAAAGACAGATAATAGGAAAAGATTTGTAAAGTACAGAATAAAATACAGAATGAAAAGTTATTGTAATCCATTTATACATTAGTGAGATCTATAAAATATTTCTGTCACTGGTAGCCTTAGCTGGTTATTAGACTGTGAGTGGAAAATTTAATTGTTCAATAGTCCATTGAGAATTATCTGGCAAATTTAGAAGGATGAGGGGAAAAAGGTGGCATTGGAGCCCAGTTTATAAATTTTCTCATGGTAGTGGCCATTGTTTCAAGGATAAAATGTTCATAGAATACAACCAAATTGCATAATTTGGATTCACCTTCACCTAAACATAATCAGTGGAAGGAACTCAAGAAACTAGCCGTGAAAAACATTTTGTTGAAGAATTTTTTGGAAGGAACTCAAGAAACTAGCCGTGAAAAACATTTTGTTGAAGAATTTTTTGAATGACCAACAAAAGCTAGTGTTTATTTCAGAAATTTTAACCTTCCATTAGCAGAGATTCTTGATTTGGCGAAATTCCCAGTAGAAATGTCATCATACCAACCTAGTTTCATTCAAAAAAGGGCTACACGATGTAATTGTGGGCAACGAGGGGTAACGTAAAGCAGGTGCAGCGCAGTTTTGCTTTTTCACAAAGAAAGAATATACTCCCTTTTTTGTTTTATTTCTGTTTTATTTATTTATTTATTTTATTTCTGCCAATTTGCCTTTTAGTATCTTCTACCTGGAAGGCACACTGGAGGAACAGAAGCATTCCTGTAAACTTGAGAAAAAGAAAAACACAGCATAAGTGCATAGTCTAATGATAGGGAACCCTGGTTCCTGAGAACACTATACAGGCACTTCACTCTCTGTACATTCCCACCACCTAAATTTCTGTTAAGTGAGAAAAACAAACCAGTTACTTGATTAAGGCAGTATTTGTTGGGTTTCTGGTTATGTACATACAGATACATTACTAATATATTAAGCAATCTAGAAAAGTCACTGATGTTTTGAATAGCAGATTCAGAGATCCAGTCAAGCAGTGCTTATTGAGTGCACACTCACTCACTGTTGTGTTAGGAGCTAACATTAGAACACTGCAGAAGACTCAATATCTGTGTCATTTGGTAGCTATAGTTAGTACAGTTTGAAAAATTCTAATCTGTAACAGAGTGTAGTTGAACACAAAAGGATACTATCTATTGCTTCATACAGAGGAAGGTAAGTAGAGCTAGAGCACTGAGAATTTCCAGAAAATTGGACAAGGATAAGATCATAGTTTATCCATCATGGCAAATTTTAATGTGAGTTGTTTAACATAATGTGAAAAGATTGTATTAATTATTCTTAAAATAGCTGATATAATTAAATGATGCACATCCTTAAATAGTTTGTGAGTCAAAAAATCCTTCTTTGTAAACATTTATTTGAATCTACAAGCTGTGTATTATTATTGCATTTTCTTAAGTATTCCCTAAGTTTCTTATATATTTTGTTATTTTAGTCTGTTTTTGATGACCATGTATTTTCATCACAAAGAAGATAAAGACATGAAGCATTGTTTCCAATGCAATTTAACTTTATGATGAATGGCTTTCTAAATCTGTCTTTCTAAATTCCTTCTACCTTTTCTCTTTTCCTCACCCCTAAACCACTTTCATCATATTTTTAAACTACCTGCATTCAAAAGAACAATGAGTTTTATTTTCTCAGGGGTACAGAAAGAGGCATAACTATTTAAAGCAAATGTCATGCTGGTTCACTGGCAGTGAGAATAATTCCAGCTAATTTATCTACTCAGAAATCATTTACATTTTAATGGTCACTAAATGGCTTAAAAGACTTACTAAGACGAGGTAAATATAACATAATGGAAAAACTTAAAGATACCATGCTGCAATGTAGGGCAGGAAGGATATGTTGATATTGTTTAAAAACTGTTAGAAGAAGTAAGGCAATAGATCATTTTCCAATGGAAAGGAGAGCAAGAGATGGAGGAAAAGGACAAGGAAAGGGGAAGAGAATTTAAAAAAGGAATTAATATATGCTGTGTAGATGTTCCAATCTCCTACAAGGAATGTAGACATTATGTATGCAAACATGTACTAATAAAGAAGCTGTTTCAGAAATTAAGAAAAATTTGTCATAAAACAAGCTCTTAATGAAGTACTTAAACATAATTCAGCTCAATCATCAATTCTAGGGTATCTGGCATAAATAAATGACAGAACTAGGGAAATTCTTGTCATTAAAATGAACATGAAAATAAAAGGAGGAAAAAAGAAAAGAAAACAAAAGAAAAGGAGAAAAAGAAATAGAAACACATTTGCAAAATGTTAAGAAAAGGAGAAAAAGAAATAGAAACACATTTGCAAAATGTTTATTAAACTAATATTTTTAACATTAGTAAAATCACTATTAAATATAAATTAATTGATTAAGAATAAAATATATAAAACTTTGGAAGAAAACATTAATAAATGATAAAAGCTTTAAAACATACTAAATACATTATTCTTGAATAGAAATCATTCTACAACATTTGGCAAAAAATGACAATGTATGTTGTCTATTAATAATTTTCCTAGCTGGGTGTGGTGGCATACGCCTTTAATCCCAGCATTCGGGAGGCTGAGGTAGGTGGAGCTTTGTGGGTTCAAGGCCAGCTTGGGCAACAACATGAGGCAGGCCGGCCTGAACTACATAGTTCAACCCTGCCTTGAAAAAAATAGGGCCAGGAGTTTGGCTCAGTGGCTTAAGCACCTGCCTGGCAGGTGCAAGGTTGTGAGTTTGATCCCTGGTACCGAAAAAAGAGTATTTTTTCTATGAATAATTGAGTGTAGTTCCAGCCTAGGAGTGATTTCAATAACAAGCTACCTATTGTATAATACTCCAGTCCCCTTACGGATATTCTCCAGTGTTGATCTTCAGTATTTTAGCAATGAGTGCTCCTGAGACTTCTTCGCTCATTCTTGGGAAAATTATTAGATAGAATTTTGAGCCTTAGTTTCAAGTTAGATGTTGCTTACTTTGGGAAAACCAAATTTGTATCTCATTACATCATTTTCTTTAACTTTGCCTCTCAAACACAATTCAAACATGTCGAATTATCTGAGATACTGGGTCTAGATATCCAAGAGCCACAGAATATTAGAGCTGTATTAATATTAAAAGTAAGTAAAAAGGTCTGACATGTTTTGCAACATCATGCATTTAGGTTCCAAGGTAAAGCTTTCAATGAATTATTGAGGAGAAATTCCGTATTCTAGTTCAATAATTAATGGAAAGTTTGGCATTATATGTTATTCACAACTTTCTTATGCTGATATAATTATTATTGATTATATTTTATTTATATGTCGATTTATTTATATATTTTTTATTGATTATATAATATATATTCATATAATTTCTGATTTTCCTCATTAATTTATCTCCGTATTGAAGAACACTTGCCTGGCAAGCATTAAATCATGAGTTCAATTTCTAGTACTAAAAAAAATACTAAAAGTTAATTAAAAATAATATCTGAAGACATTTACTTGCCATTTTAAACTACTGTTTTGGTTATTTAATAAATGCTCAAAATAGAAGGCTCTTCAAAATACTTTATTTTCAAATAGCCCCAGTAATTTAAGCCTCTTTAAATCCATCTGTTTCTGTGTTTATCCCATGACAGATGTTATCAGTTGTTACCTGGAACACTTTGTGCCAGCTAAGGTGATCATTCACAAATACTTTCTGGAAGACAAATGATCTGCGTTCTCCTTCCTATATCCTACAACTGCTGAACATGGGTGAACATAGGGTGAGTGGGGTGTGGTTGTACTTAAAATATGAGAGAGCTAGAAGGGCCGCTCAGCTGTTATCTGAAGCAGTCTCCTAACACTGAACATGTAAGTACTTGCAGCTCCCTTTACATGGTCATCTCTTCTATGTGAGAGGGAATTTCCAATAGTTTTGGGTATTAATTTAGATATGTATAGATTATCAGAAATTTTAAATTTAAAAAGATAGCAGTAATCCAGATGTGATGGTGTGCACCTGTTAACACAGCTACTCAGGAGATTGAAGTTGTAAGTAGTTCTCAGTTACCTTGGCGAATTAGTGAGATATTGTCTCAAAAAAAAAGACATCAGTAGCTTTGATTTTAACCTCAATTTTCAGGCAGTGTTCTTGTCAGAGAATAAATGAATAAACAGATTGCAACCACGTGTCTTTGACTCCATTTTTAATTTCTGAGGTATAACAAGCTCTTAATAAATCTTTGCTAATTATATATATATATATGTATGCAAACAGCAATTGTTGATGTCATAGGTACATGAGAATTTTGAGTGATTTTTCCTAGTTTTTCTTGTTTTAATTCTATTCACTATTTAGACTTCAGATGTGAGCAAGCAACCTGACTAAGAAGATCACAGGGCAAGAGAGGTGTGGCCTTTATTTACTTATCACTTAAGAATAGCTTTTTATATGTCTATTTTTTACCAATTATTAATATTTTTTCTGTTTTTATCTTATGGTTTTCTGAAGAGCTTTTGCAGAAAAAGATCAGAATGACAGTCCCTTGAAATTACAGAGCATGGAAAAAGTTAAAGGTGTACAGTTCAGTGTTGCCTTTTAGGGAACATATGAGACCATAAAATTCCAAAACCTAATGCCTGTGAAAAAACTTGTAGAAGTTAAAGAAAAAATAGTGAACTATAAACCAGGTCCTCTTCCACTGTATAAAGTGGAAGAAATCATACAAATGTAATCTATTTGAGTTTACAAGTTTCAAAATGTAATATTCAATTCACAGTTTAACAATCAGGATTGATTTAGTTCCAGTCAAATAAAAATTGTTATGGTGATACTTTTTCAATGAGCCTCATACTACTGTTTAATTGTTTTAAAAGTTGATGCCTAAAACATCTTTCAGCTTTAGTATATTTAGTGTTAAATAAAGGAACACATCAAATATGATAAAATGAAATATATATTTTAATAGTTTATTTATTTAGCTTAAGTCAGTAAAATCTTAAATAAAAGAATACAGTACACAGTGAGTAAAGTGTTAATTCAACCAGCTATGTAAATTTAGAAACATAAATGAAAAAACAAGAAAAATGAATAAAAAGTTAGGGTAAGAACAGGGAGAAATGCCTTGTGCAGGAGTGTAAGCACAGTAACTGATTTTTCTAAAATTTCATAAAGCCCACTATGTTCTGCTTATCTATATAAGGGAAAGAAAAAAAATTATACTTATTCAAGATTCATTTCTGGTGAGTAACTACCAAGAGATTTTTTTCCTTATTATTTCTAATAAACACTGTCCTACCTCCCTGCCCTCTTTGACCATGAGTTTCTTTCTTTGACTTTGTGAGACAAAAAGCTCAGATTCATACAAAATGAGCTGCTTCATATGTCTTCAATATGCTGTCACAAAAGTCCAATTTGAAAAGCTTTTTCTAATCAAACTCAGTTTAGGTCTTTGTAACAGCAAAGTCTCTGGAAAATAGTAATTCACTGGACATACTTGAGAATTAGGTTTATTCTAAGTTCTCATTCTCTTGAATTTTTTGGTCCCAATACAAAGAAACTATAAAGGTTTATAGAGATGAAAATGATTTGATAATTTTGTATTTTATGCAAGCATTGACTTTTCATACTGTACCCTGTAAATATGTACAATTATTATATAGCAAGTAAATATTGAAAAAAATGTCATGTAACAAAAAAGAGAAAACAAATTCTATTCTGTCAGTATTGGGGCTCAGAATATGTAACTATCCATAGAGAATTTTCTCGTGGTTTTGAGTTTTTTTATACTGCAAAAGAGAAGAAAGGGACATTGTTCTCTGCCATTTCCATGGTAAATTGCAGTCTACTTTTCTTTCTTCCTCAGTTCAGAAGCTTTTGATGCAAGGGTCACTGGCTACACAACTTTCCACCCCTTATCGTTATCATTCTACACAGTTATTCTGTCATTCCACCCTATTGTGAACTACTTGGTCTCTGAAGAATTTTCCTACTCACAAATACAGGTCAGACAAGTGATTTGGAGGGCTCCTATTGTGGATGACACATGAAAACAGGACCACATTTGACCTTTTCATTTCTAGTAACTTTCTCCAAAGACACATTTGAACCATGCTTGTGGCTAGCCCTGTAATACTGTCTCTTAGAATTGCTTCATTTAGAAATTAGAAAATACAGATATCTCCAAACAATCCACCTGCTACTTCCCCCTTGATTACTTCTCTATGTGCTGTTGGAATTTAGAGCGGTCTTGGTTGCTATTTTTTCTTTCTCTTTCATATATAAAAGCAAGTTAATCTTCTAGTCAGTCATATTTCTTCTCAATAATTTGGTTAATCTATTGTAATCGTATATCATATTGCCTATTATTTTTCAACTACATAAGCAAGGTAGTTTGAGATTTTATGACAGTACATTGAAATAAATAAAAATAGCATTCCTATCTACTTTAGAAATCAATCTAGCTATAATTTTACGTAAAATTTTTCTCTTGATTTTCAGTCTGAATATTCAAGGAGTTTCTAGGTTGGTGCTTGAATGTAGCAACCTATTTTAAACAAGAAGAGCATCCTTAAGAAAATACAAGAGTGTGTGAATGCTACCATTTATTTAATTATACCATCTATGTAACTGTTTTTATTTATTGATTGATTGATTTTTGGTACTGGGAATTAAACTCATGTCCTCATGCTTGCCAGGCAGGCACTGTGCCACTGAGCTATATTCACAGCCCTATATAACTGTCTCTTAAAGTGATGTGCAAATTTAATATTGTTATTTTAGTTCTGTTCTACAAATTCTTGCATTCCCTTTTTAAAGCTTCATATATTAATGCTTTTTAGTCACAATAGTACTAAAATTAATTTCATTTATGTGTATTCAAATACTTAGATGTTTCAGTTGGATAGCATATCTTTTCTCTCTAGATTATTTGTCTCATTTGACCACATATTAAGTAATATATTCATTAATTGGGTCTTATTATTTTTTATCCATATTCTCTCTTCTTAATACCACAGTGCATTTTGTCAATAATTTATTTTTGGTTGTGAGGGAAAATCTCTTTTACTTCAAGAGAGATGATGAAATACATTTTAGAATAATTACTATAATTAAAAAAAAATCCCTTGGTATTTTTAGAAGAATATTCTATTTATTAATTTTACAAATACATATACATTTTGTATTGTTCTCTATGTATGTATTTCTATATTTATACATCTTTTTTAAGGTTTAGATAAAGCAATAAGTATTTATCAAACTTATTTCTAAATATTTTACCTCTTAGCTCTTAAAATTTATTTTTAGTCTAAAGCAAGGAATTAAATATTTAGTTATTATTTTAATAACATGATTGCATTCTCTAAATAATTAAAAATATTCATGTAGAGTCTATTATCTAAAGATAATTATGGCTTAATTTTTTTATTTCCTAATTTCTGTATCTTTCATTTGTCTTTCAATTTATATTTTTATTAATTTTAATTATCTAAAACAATAAGTATAGTATAGTAAATCAAAACCTCTATTGCTGGTTCCTCATTTAAAAATATTCCATCAATATTTATGAGCCTCTAATAGGTATTTATTAAAACATATTTTTATAGAACCCTGCCAAACTACTCACAGTTCATAAAACAAGATTCAAAATGTTAGAAGACAATGCTTCCCAAAAAAGAAAGTACATTAGTTGTGAAACCTGTAACTGAAAGAACAAAATCTAACAGGTAAAGATTGATGCTCTATTTTTGTTTTGTTTTTAATGTAATACAGAAGACTGAACCCATGATTGCTCCACACTAAGCTACATCCCCAACCCTCTTTTATTTTTTATTTGAAGGAAGGATATAGTTAACTTGCCCAGGTTGGACTTCAGTCTCCCTCAGTGCTGGTTTCTCAGGTATACATCAGGGCCACCAGGTGGTTCTGTATTTGTCTACGGAGGCACTGGACCCAACCCATGCTGTTTTAGTATTTCAAAATTCTTTAGCGTGGAATATGGTGATTAAATTTTGTGAATTTTTCTTGAGAATCTACTGTGTGTTAGTTATAATAGGATAATTCTGATGGCTAAGAATTTGAGAATAGTCATCAAGATAGTTTTGCTTAGAGTAAACCTTATATGAATTAATATCCTGTTCTCAAACTATTTCTTTTTTAAGTCATATGAAATTGTTTGTACGTTTATGCACATTCAGACAGAAAAAGTTGGGTTTTGACATGTATTTCCTAGGGCTCCTCCTTTCCTTTCATTTTTCTCTGATTTTACTGCACTAAACATTTTTAGTTTCAATTGATCAATTGATTATTGAATTTTGAGCAAAAGGAGCCATACAGAGCAGAGGTTAAGAGACACACTCAAGGCCAAAAACAATTGTTGAGTACTAAGAATATTGTGCTTTTATTGTTCTCTGATAATGTCATTTCATTGAAATAGTTGTAATAATAATTTTTGAAGTTATAGAGGATATTTATTAAAATCAGTAAAAAGCATTGTACATATGACAAAATACTCAAGCAATTGCCATTAAAATCTGAAATACAGAAGAGAATCACCCATTTTTGCTAAATTGCATACTGTCGTCTTCCAAAGAGATGCTCAGGCTGCCAGCCCCAGGCTTGTCTCCTGGTTGGAGGTGCTCAGGCCCAACTGGGCTGGGGGATTCTCTTCTGTTTTGTCTTTGAGGCCCAATATTGTTCTCGTTGTTTTGCTTTATTCTGATTAATCTTTATTTGGCCTTATTTTATACTCTGTTTTTATTGGTTTTATTGTGGTTTTTTTTTTTTTTTTGGTTTGATTTTACTATACCTGTTGGAAAGGTCAACTATTCTGAAAATAACAAGATATACTATAGTAGCTATTGTTTTCATAGTATCTTTCTTAGAAGTTCTGTACCAGTTCTGCTGCTTTATTTTGACTGACTTCATTCTGTTATGTTTTGTTGGATTTTACTATCTTTAAAATAAAAAAAAATAAAATAAAATCTGAAATACATAGGGTATTTGTCATCTCCACTGTTACTCAATATTGTTTAGCAAATTTTTAAAAATTTTTTATTAGTACATACTTGGAGTACGTAATGACTCCATGTGCTTGTGCAATACACGTGCATTATAGTACATGAGCATGGCACATTTTAATTCCTTTTGTATCCCCTTCCCCTCCCCTCCTTCCTGTCTTCTTCCATCTCTTAGTCTGCTTTCCTACTGCAAAAAAATCATTCTCCATATTCCCTATTATCTACCTTTTATTTTGCTCTTTATTTATATTTGGAGTTTCTCAAATAAGAGAAACTATGCAATATTTAAACTTCTGTTGTCTGATTCAGAATGAAAAGATATTTTATGTATGCAGTAGCATAATTTATCCTCACAATACACCTACTTCTTTTTAAGTTTACTAATAATAAGCTTTAAAGAAATGTATGTATATATATATATATATATATATATATGTATACACACACACACACACATACACATATAGACAGAATTTACTCATCTTCTCAAATCTGGAACGTCAGGTGGCCTGAATTCAATTCTCTCACTCTTACATTTCTGCTGTATTACTTACTATATATGGATATTGAGTGCTGCACATTTCTATATGTAACACATAAATGCCATTTATAGTTATATAAATATAATCTCAGGAAATTAATTTTACTCTAGTTCCACTTCTGATTGAAACCAAGGATAATGAATTCAACAAGGTTTGCAATTTGACTTCGGTCAACAGTGAAGATCTGCATAAAGATTAGGATAAAAGACAGTAAAATTCATGTACAGTCCAATTTTTTCCATGTATGACAATTTCCAGAAATCTGTATTAAATTTTATTCATCAAATATTTTCACACAAAATCTGTTAGTATGCTCTGATTTAATATGAACACATCCATAACTTGTAAGACATAATCACAGGTATATTAACTTTTATTGGAGGATAGTAGGACTTGGAAGATTTCTGACCTCTCAAATTTCCAATGAATTTCAGTTATTTGAAGTTCACCAGGACTGGAAAATGATGATACTAAATCTCTGAACAATTAGAAAGACGAACAAAACTTAAGCATCAATAATTTGTATATTCCTTTCACATATTTATGTGAAAGTAAGGCCAGTATAATAGGAACAGAGCCAAGAACTCAGTCTCAGACTAACTTTGATGAAACAAAGAGCAGAATAAGTGTTAAAAGTTGGTTTATGGGTAGACAACATAGGCCCCCTATGCTAGTTAACTGGCCTCACCCAAAGAGAAGAAGGGTTTCCCTTGTTTTCATGGCAGAAGATGGTTTTATATCTTGGAGCAATCAGTCATCAAAGTTAAACACCTAATCAGGAAGACCGACTGAAAAAAAAATTACTACCGATCTTAGTGACTCTGTTTCCAAGGGATGATTTTCAGGTCTTTGAGAAATACTCTTTAGTTGTAGAACCGGAAAGAAGTTTTTTTTTAAAAAAAAGATCTACATCACAAAATGATAGAGAAAGAATTTTCACTCAAAAATTTTCCAAAGTAAATATTCAAAGAAAATGCAGATTGGAATCCTACATGAAGGAAAAGCCTGTCAGAGAAGTGTTGAAGACTTCTTAATCATTTATGATGTGAAAATACACACACACACACACACACACACACACACACACAGTGTTAGAACAAAGCAATCAAAAGATAAGCTCTTTATAACAGAGTTATAAATGCTTAGGACAGCAACATACTTATTTCTACAACAAACTGTAATGGATTTTTTTTTTGAGATGCTTGATCATGACAATTATTTCATATTTTAGGTCTAACTTGTGGTCAAATTCCAATTGAAAATTTAAAGGCATTTATTTATTTATTTATTCATTTATTTATTTTCTGTGGCACCAGGGATCAAACTCATAACCTTGTATCTGCCAGGCAGATGCTTAAGCCATGAAGCCAAGCTCCTGACCCTAGTTTTTTGAGACAGGGTCACACTATGTAGTTCGTGTTGGCCTTGCACTCATGTTGTAGCCTAAGCTGGTTTGGAACTCACAATGCTCCACCTACCTCAACCTCCCCAGTGCTGGGATTAAAGGCGTGCGCCACCACACCTGGCTAAGGCTTTTATTCTTTTCTCTCAAGAACTGAGATTATAAAACTTTTATGTTCCACTTCAATTTTCAAACACTGATTACATATTGAAATTAGAAAAGACACTATTGGTGAATACATACAGATACTCATGTAAAGAAATATTTGTCAAATATCTAATTCACCTAAATATCTGAGAGATTGGTTTTTAGAAGTCTTCATATCAATTTAAAATTGTAGTAATATGTAACTTACAGTCATATAAGCATGTTTAGAAAGACCTTTATATTTTAAATTATTTTCAAATGCTATTACAAACAACTTTATATGTAGAATTAACTCAGTCAAAATGAATGCCTTGATAACGATGCATGGAATATCTTTTCATGTATATTTTAACATCTTTTTCCTCTACTAAATTATCTATTTTTGACATTTCATGTAAATGATATACTACTGCTGCATCACTGGTAGATTATATTCTTTGGTACAAGATATTTCATTTATTTTGATGATGATGCTTCCTTTTGAATCAAGTTACCTTTCCCAGAGTCTTTTCAGATACCCATATTCACTGTGAAGTTCTGTTCTCCAAAATCAAATTTCATCATGCTTTTGCTATTTTGTGGCCGAACTATGTTCATTGTCAATGAAATAAACTTTTAATAACACATTTATCCAATTATGGCTCAATAAACTAGAGTTTGGACAGAAGATTTTAGTGTTTTCAGGAATTCAAGATTTATTTCAGATGCAAAAATTCTTTGAGACAGATGACATTATATTATATGTAAGTTTCTGTTATGTGATTTTATATGTGCTTAAGAAGAACAACTTTACTGTTGTTTGTGTGTTTAGTGTTTTTCTTGTTAACTACAACCTCATCATATGATTTTACCTCATTTACTTAATAATATTAGAAATCATTATTTCCTCAATCAATTTGGTGATTATTAGATCCTCTGTTGAATATTTTTTGGAATAAATCACAATGTATATCAGGGTCCTGTACACAATAGGAATTTTAAGTGAATAAACAAGATACATATTTGTGGAATTTTTTAACAAAAGGCAGAAATCTGACAAAGCTTACACACAAAGTTTTTTTAATCTTCTTATTTAGAAACCTAATGTGACTTTCAGGTGAGAAGTTGACCAAGTCTATGGTACCAAGTCCTATTTCAGAAATTAGAAGAATTGCTATGCAAGTGTCTATATTTCCTGAAATTCCTCAGATTTCTTGCACTCTTTGTAAATGCATTCATAATATTTTCTTTCTTAACTATTATCATAAATGCTAAAGCCCACTTATATAGTTAGAAAATTTAAAGTAAAGTTGTATTGCATTTCAATTCACTTTTGTTGTACTGTTTTTCTCTGTATAAAATGACAAATTACACATGGTACTTTCTAACCCAAATTTCAAGAGAATAGTTTGCTAATTTAAAAAATTTCAGCTGTAAGCAGAATAATATTACACTATATGTTTCAACTCATGTAGAAAATCATATTCAACTTTTAATTATTTTATTAGTCTTTTGCATTACAAAGATGATCCTAGCCCCAAAAATAATGTAGAAGGCAGCAAGTTTTAATTCTGAGGGTAATTTATCAAGTCCATGTATAAAGTACATCTGCATGTAAATTATTGTCATTACTAAGTAAATTCAGTTAATCTGAGTCAAAGATAATACAATAAAAATAAGCTTCCTTTCTGCTAATGTAATACTTTCTTGTATCTGTTGGCTGGCAGTGTCTTTTTCTTTGTCTCTGTCCCTGCTCACAGCTCACAGAGCTGGCCTTAAATTTTTGCCCTCAGTATGTCAGTTTGTCTTTCCATGAATGGTCAAAGCATCTCTCTGGCTTCTGAGCTCTAGCTTCAGGAAAGCTCCAGTTCCTGTTAAGCATTTATTTTCTTAGATTAAATTCATACAGTAATAATTTCTACTCAACTAATTTCAGATTTTAATTATATCTGCACATTTCCTTCGGCTTTGTCAAATTATGTTCCTTAATCACAATAAAGAAACCCATTATACTCCTCCTCTGACTCATAGTCAGGGAAGGAGATGATCCAGGGCTTGCATCCACAAAGTGAGACTCTTAAGGGAGGTGGTGCAGTTCAGAATTCTGCCCATGATAGTTAACTCACACTAAAATTGAATTCAGAGTTCATGAAACATCTTCAACTGTTTTTATTTAGAGACTAAGGACTTCTTAAAGTTGGTAGAGGCTAGGCATGGTGAAGCACACCTGTAATCCCAGATGCTCAAGAAGTTGAAGCAGAAGGATCAAAAATGAAGGCAGGCTGGGCAACAAGACCCTGTCTCAAAAGAAAGAAAGAGGGCTAGAGAGGTATCTCAGTGCTAAAGCACTTTCCTACCTTGCTGGAGGCCCTTTCTTCAATCCCCAGTACATACATACTTACATACACACATACATAAATTTTAACAATCAATAGAAACAAAATAACATAATGGAATACCATTCTACCACGAAAAGCATGAAATCCTGTCCTTCGTAAAAATATGGCCCTGGCGGACAATATGTTAAGTGAAATAAGCCAGGCATAGAAAATCAAGTACCACATGTTATCACTTATAAGTGGAATCTTTAAAAGTTTACTCGATAGAACTAGAGCAGAATGACAACTTTCTGATCCTGAAGAGAGCAGAGGGCAAAAGGGATAAAGAAAGGTTGTGAATAAGTACAAATTTTTAAGTAGATAAGAGGGCTGTGGTGTTGTATTAAATTTGAGCATGATTATAGTTAACAAAAACATTGTATATTTTAAAATGTGTAGAACTAAAGTTTCTGAATGCTGTCACCACATGCACATGCAAATACATAAAGGTAAGTGTATGACATGATGGAAATTCTAATTACACTGATTTAGTCGTTATACAATGTATGTATGTATTGAAATACCACAATGTATCCCAAAATAAAATAATTGCAAAAATAATTTGTTTGAATAATTTTAAAAATCCTATATATCCATTAGTTTTGTACTCCCTCCTACTTTTAAGACTGGGTCTCACTATGTCACTCAGGCTTTCCTTGAACTTGCTTTATAACCTCCATTGGCCTGGAGCTCATAATCCTTCTGTCCAGTTTCCTCTTGAATGCTGTGATTATAAGAATTTGCCAATTTCACCCCTTTTTGATGAAAATTCTAGCAATGTTCCATGAAATTCTCTATTGGAAACCACCTGACTGGAATGAATAATTCAGAGTATTATGAAGTGGTTATGAACTTCATTTGTTATATTTCTTGAAATAATTTTGGTCACGTATTTTAGTTATTTACCTCATAAGTCATATTTTAATTTTTACAATTTAGCATCAAGACAATATTTATATGAAAATTTGCACTTAAATCTAAATAATGACAAGAGTGGCAAGCAAATTAACTACCATATGTAATAAAATCTAGCTTGATTCTGTATATAGAGAGATAAAATAGTGTATTTTAAAGCACAAATAAAATATTTAATCATACACAAATAATTTGCTACTTATTTGATCAAAAATCTATACATAAGGCATACCTTAAGTTAGATCAAGTTGGATTGAAATCTAGAGTGTCACACAAGCTTTAAATGAATATTATTAAAGATGATACCTAAATGTTTTTCATGCTACCATTTTACCTTTTTAAAACTTTTATTAAAATTGTATTTCAAAGCAGGAAACACTACAGTCCTCACAAACTGAAGTATAGTTTCATTTTATTTTCACAAGCCAAAATATGTTTTTTGGATATATTGCAACATGTCTAGAAATAGGAAGGGAAATATGAGGTCAAGGCAATTATCATACATTGAGTCTGTCTTAATTATCAGGACGGATTTACTACCACTAGGATTTATTAGATAATTATTCTGTTCTCAGTTAATTCTTCATGTGAGTGCAGACTGACACTACTAGTTTTTTTTCTAGAATGCTAGCATTATAAGACTTAAAATGCTCATGTGTACATGTGTGTGTGTATTCTCATCTGTGGTATAGAAATGTATAGAAAATGACTGTCAAAATTTAATCTGAATTTTAAAAAATGTTTCACTGAGATACTAGTGCTCAACATTTATTTGAGATCTTACTATTAACTCTGCAAGTCTTTGTGGAAATCCAATTATGGCTGGTTCAGAAGAGACACAATGACACATAAACCACAAGTTAGTCTACTCAAATCTGTCTAAATTCTTAGAAGCCAGGAAAGCTGTTTCATAGTTACATGGCAGTCAGATTCTACCATTACACCCTTTGAAGACAGGTAATATAACAAGAGATGACCAGACCATGAACAATCCAGTCCTATTCTTTTAACCTTGAATGAAAAGCTCACAGGAATGAAATAAAGACCACCAGTATAAGCAAATATAAAAACTAAAAGTAAGTATATGAAGTACTTACATTATATTCTATATGTCTTTGTACAGATTACTTGCTGAAATCTTAATTCTTCAAAACTCCCACCAGAAACAAAATAAATAGTATTGATTGATTAATCAATTGATTATTCAAAGAAAAGAATTATAGAAAAATTCCTTGAAAGCACTGAAAATTCTTTTGCATTCAGTAGAAAAAAACAAAAGAATTCTTTTGCATAGTTATATGCTAACTTTTTGCATGTTCTAAGGTTTTATTAAAGACATGTTTTAGATTAATAAAATAGTAAAAGTAATGCTATATCTTTAATTCTTTAAAAATGAGAACTTTTTTGAGCTGGTATATGAGATTGTGGTTTATCCTAGTTTGTTGTTTGATAGCATTTAATTGAATTTCATTTATTTCATGGAAGATCAATGTGATATCTGTCAGTTACCTTAGAAACTTTAATTTTATGATCTTGCTCTAATAAATGGCAATAATTTAAATTGCAAGGAAAATTTTCCTATTTTGTACTAAAGGAAATTTAAATGACTAAAATGGAGGAAAGTTACCTAAGTAAAAACCCAAACACATTGTGCTGTTAAAAATCTTACCATCATGGTTTGTCCATATTTTAGATGTACTCTCTTTCCAAGTGTGCTTTTAGTTCATTTCTTAAATAATCAGGCCTTTTCATCAAACATAAAAACATCACCCATGTCAGTTATTATACTATAAATGTATTTGGATTTTTTATCTTTATATGTATTGTTGAGCAGTATCTCTGAATATCTGTTTGTATTGGTTTGATCCTGTGTCCCCCCAAGGCCTCATGTAATCTGGACGGGGCTGAGTTTGGAGTTCATGACTGGTTTGTTGTCTAGCGCTGGGATTGGTGATGTGAGTACTACACACACCCAGGGGTGGAGCCAACTTGCAGTATAGACGCGAGAGGAACGTGGGTCTCCCTTTTGCTCTTGCTCTCTCTCACTGGTTCGCCTTGCTGTTTCGTGCCTGCCATGAATGTCTCTGCACCACACCATGCTGCCTTGGAGCCAACTAAGTATGAACCAAAACTCCCGAGAACTGTAAGAAATAAACCTTTCCTTCCCTAATTTTGGATGTCAGGTATTGTGTTTCAGCAATGAGTGAAAAGTAACTAAGACACTGTTTTTGACAAACTCAGCATAAAGAAATCCAACTACAAACTGCCCAGTATTACTTTTGCCAATAAAAATACCTATGGTACAATACTGCCAAGTATTGTTTCTCCATTGTGAAATGCTGTGTATTTCTGAAGAAATATTGCCATTATAGGTATTGTAATATCAGACAAAAAGCAGAAAACTTTGGTCTGCTAATTAATTAAATCATTACTTTTTTTCTTAAGATTCCTGGCCTGTAACGTGAGTGTAGCACCAGTGCTTCTATGATGACACTATATCAACATAGAACAACTCAGTCAGAAGCATTAAAATGTTTTTCAATTAACTTATGGAGTCAATATTTCAACACATAGAAATAAAATAAAATAGTCTCATTGTAGTTCTGAGATATTTTAATCATGTCTCTGAAATACTCAGTTTGTAAATTTTTTCTGACAAGTAGCTTTTCTCATAGGAACATAATTCCATTATACCTTTTCATAAAACACTATGGATTTGTAATAGTCCACTATAGGTAAGAATATCAAATGTCCCCTTTAGCACAGTCTTCTAGGAACTTTGAAATCTAGAGAACATTCTTTAATTTACATGATGGCCTGACAGTGACTTCCAAAAACGTCTCCTAAGAGACAAAAGTTATACTGCATTGGTGGTATTCATGTAGACAGTTTAAATTCGGTTGACAATTATTAAGTTGAAGTTGCAACATACCACGCTGGGCTAGGCTTAGGAACTAACTCCTTTACTCCTTCATGGAGCACTATCAAAAGTAGTAAGAGCTGCAGTCATTTACTTTGCTTATACTCATTTGATAAAATGAGAAAATCACAAAAGATTTTTCTGTGCTATAACTTTTAAGACATTGTTTTATAATAAAATGTCCCAATTAGTTTATAAAATCTTATAAGTTCATGTATAAGACTAAAAGCATGAAGCTGGGCATGGTGGCACATGCCTTTAATCCCAGCACTCGGGAGGCTGAAGTAGGAAGAGTGTTGTGAGTTCGAGGCCGGCTTGGGCTACAACATGAGCACAAGGCCGACCTGAGCTACATAGTGTGACCCTGCCTCAAAAAACTAGGGCTGGGAGTTTGGCTCAGTGGCTTAAGCGCCTGTCTAGCAGGTGTGAGGTTGTGAGTTTGATCCCTGGTGTCGCAAAAAAAAAAAAAAAAAAAAAAAAAAAAAAAAAAAAAAACAACTAGAAGCATGTTTAGATGAATTCCTAGATAGAATGCTCTATGACCAATAAAAGTTTTACATGAATTTAGTACATTTTATATACTCCTTTCTTAATGAGAACCAGTTTTATAGTGATGACTATTTAAAAGAAAAATTTTTAAGTTGCAAATCTTCTGGGATGGGAAGAAAGAAGACTAGACATGTGTTAATAAACTTTAGAAAAAAGGTTGAGTAAACAACATATGTAATTACTCTGTAGGGATATGTTGCTTAATTAAAACTCAGATTCATTCTATTAGCATTCACACCTGCTGCTCACAGGATTCTTTTCTTCTTGAAATAACTTAATTCCTGAACAGTGTTCTCTCTTTAGTTTGTCTCCTTGGGGAATCTCCATCTCAATGTTCTGCCTTAGCCTTGCTCATGTAGGTACCTCCTACAGTAATTATAATAGACTATTACAAGGCAAGCACGATTTTGCAATGATTGATGTCCCTGTCAATATATAGCCCTGTTTCACTTTGGAAGGTAATGGGGAAAATTGTACCTTATCAAAATATTTCAAGCCCAGTCACACAGACAGGATCACACTATTTTCCTTGAGAACACAAAGTACAACCCCAGTGTGATAGCCCAAGGAGCATTATTTAATTTTGGTTTTGAAGTTCAGAGGGCTCTTTTTAGAGGCCATGGTGCTTTTCATAAACATTCATGAATGGGCTATTAGTGCTACCAGGAAAATGAAAAAGCATAGAGCAAAAGAAAATGGATAGGAAATGTCAGGTACCCATCAGAAAGAATGTGGAAATACTGAGCAAATAAGGGATATACTTAGATGGGTATTAAGAGGCTATAAGCCAGGATAAGTGTGTGGTGTATGAATTATATGGCATGAAATGTTCTTCATTTCAGTGTTGGTGTGTGACTTTCAAAATCATATCTTTGATCAGATCAGATCTCTTTGAGAGTTCATTCCCACTCCATCTCTACATGCTGGTAGTTATGGCCTTGGAGGTCCTGTGATTCAGTGGGCATGATTAAAGACAGAAAAACTTGTCTGCCTCATGCTACTAGTCTGTGATAGTACTCAAATGTCAGTTATGCAAATTAACTGATATTTCAGGGTCTTTGTGGTGTGGTAAGTTAACACCTGTTGTCATGATGAATACAAAATAGAATGCTTCTATGTTTTCATTTTTTTCACTATACATAGAGTATTTGCACATTATTTCTGTTTTTTCCAAGCTTTCTGGAACTACACAAAACCAGCACTATCATTCTCCAGATTGGTCCTCCTCAGATACACGTACTTAGGGCTTGACTTTTTAGACTCCTATCTTTGTAGAGATCATTTTCTGTGGATAAAGTACATTGGATGATCCCTTCCATATAGGCTCTTCCCTATGTTTGTTGGAAAGAACACCTGTCTTAAGTGAAATGGAGTGATGATGTAGATAGTAAGATATCAAGAAGAAAGAATATTGGGAAGCTAGAACATAAAGTGAGCTATTACTGTTTAAAACTCAGCTTTGAATCTGCCCACACAAATGCATGGTATAGCATCATTCATAATCATCTTCCCCACAGGAGGGAAGGAGGGAAGGAAGGGATTCATGAAGGACATAATGCCTGGATATAAAAATAGGCTTTTTTTTTTTTTTTTTGCAGTACAGGGGATTGAACTGGAATTTCACATTGAGCCACATCTTCAACCTTTGTTTATTTGTTTGTTTTGTTTTATTTTTGAAACAGTACCTTGCTAGATCACTGAAAAATTAGAGTAGACTCCTCTTGCATGCCCAGAAAGAATTACTGTAGTCAAATGGAACTATGAGGAAGTATATTAATCAGCTTTCTCATTGCTGAAACAAAATACTGGACATCCTTGCCTTAAAAAAGAGAAGTTTACTTTTGAATCATGGTTTCAGGGGTTTCAGTTCATGCTTGGCTGACTCCAAGGAGAAAATAACATGGCAGAAGCAGAGAAATCATGAAGAGCCAGAGAGAAAGATTAAAAGGTATGTTGCCAAGGACCCATCTCCTCCAACTAGGCCTCTTCCTCCTAAGAGCATAATCAACTATGAATTTATAATAATTCACTGATGATTACAGTGTTTCCATGTTCCACTTATATTTTAAAAGCCCAACCCCTGAACACAGGAAACTTTTGGGAGATATTTTAGATCTAAACCATAAAGAAGAGAAATAAAAGTCCAAGAAAATTAAGTTCCATGTAGACAGATTAAAATGGAAAATAACTGGGCATGGTGGCACACACCTGTCATACTAGCACTTGGGAGGATGAGATAGGAAACAAAACAGAAAAATAAAATGGGAAAAAGTACATATTAATAGAAAAATGTGTGGGGACCATTCTATTGTATTTATTTACAAGAAAAAAACACTGAAGAAACAGAAACCTCAGCAGTGCTTTAGTCATATAAATGCAAATAAATTGTCCAATGATTATCCTGACAGCAAGATGAAAAACAAAAGTCCTCACGCAGTGACAGAAATGTGTATATTAGTTTCTTATTGAGTCCAGGTAGGAGTGGTTCAGGCATTGATAAAACACCTATTCTCTATAGGATTATCCTAGACATTTTCCATCTTCCTGCTTTGCCTTCCCCTAGGGTGGTAGCCTTACAAGGATTGTGCATGTTTACTTTCAGTTCCTTTTCTCCTTTGTAGTCTGAAGGAAATGGAAATAAAAGAAAGGGAAATATTAGTGATTTCTTCTTAAAAATTTAATATTACTTTTTCATTTTTTGTACTGGGAATTGAACTCAGGACCTTGCACTTGCCAGGTTATCTTACATTTTTATAACTCTTCTATTCCATCGTCTGAAGATTTAGTTGACCTGAATTTGACCAGTTACATCTACTGTTAAAGGCATTTATGAAAAGGAATAACTATCTGGGTGTTCCTAGTCCCAGCTAAATGCATGATTCTCTCACTGAAATAATACAATGAGTAAGGGAAGAAAATGAAGGTTTGGAGGAAAATTGGGCCATCTTAAAAGAAATAGTGGTTGAAGAAGGAACTGTAAAATGCATCTTCAAGATTTTGATTTGATATGTTGAATATGGTGTAACAGATTTTTAAATAAAATTGTCAATTTCAGCCGGGTGTGGTGGCGCACGCCTTTAATCCCAGCACTCGGGAGGCTGAGGTAGGCGGAGCGTTGTGAGTTCGAGGTCGGCTTGAGCTACAACGTGAGCGCAAGGCCGGCCTGAGCTACACAGTGCGATCCTGCCTCAAAAAACCAGGGCTGGGAGTTTGGCTCAGCGGATTACATGCCTGTCAGGCAGGCGCGAGGTTGTGAGCTCGTTCCCTGGTGCCGCCAAAAAAAAAAAAAAAAATAAATAAATAAATAAATAAAATAAAATTGTCAATTTCTTAGACTCACTTCAAAGTATTCATGGCAGATTGTTGAGATAGGAGCAAAGAAGACAATATGACATAATATTGAAAATTATGATGAATTTCACTTTGAGATAGACATTTGAGCAGAAGCATGTAAGTTGAACAGTATACTGACTATACTTTGGGAATACATGGCAAAACTCAAGGAAAAACATTAAGAGGAAAGAAATTAATTAGAATCATAGATCATATAATAAATTAACATAAAATGAAAGCTAATTTTATTTTTCAATACTTCTATAAAATTATAATCTTATCATAATTTGTAAAACATGAAAAATAATACCCAATGAAAATTAAATCTGTGTAACACTGTTCTCTCTGCTTTCAGAAACTGATATGTGAATAAAAAGGAACCAAAAAACAATTCATTACCTATCAGCTGCTGCAAAAACAGTTACTCATGTTTGGTTTCTGGTCCAAGAATTAAAGAATCTTATTTAGCAGAGATATTAGAAGGGTTTTTTTGATATGCAAAAACATAAATATAACTGATATTTGAGATTGAAATTTTTCTTTAAAGTAAAAAAGAGAAATTGATTATGTGAGAAGAGAGAGAACTTGAGGAGAGAAGAGAAAGACCGCACAGTGGGAGAATGGAAAAGCAGTGCAGAACAGGATTGAAAAATATTCAATTTTAAACTGTTTCAGACTGTAATATTAAATTTCTTTTGTAAGCCCTTCTGCCAAAATAGAAGAAATGACTATACAGCTTGTTTATCAAAATGGAGAACTATAGTTAAAAAAACAGAAGAGTTCAGAGAAAATAGTAAAAGCCAAGTGTTATAGTCAGGGGTTACAGGGAAAGAACAACTGCATACAGGACACCAAGTTTATAATACTATTTTATAATAGTCACACAGAGTTGAACACACGAAAGTGCAGGAAAATCTATCCACAACACTAAGACCCAGGATATTTAGCCGAGGGCCTGGATCCCACAGCAATGTCCTGCAAGAGTCCCACTAGAGACCCAAATGCATGATAATGCCTCCCACAGTTCCAACTGGGAATCTAAGAGCCCACAACAAGGACTCACGCCAGACTATTTTACAGGTCTGTGCTGGGATGGTCAAAGGTCAGCAGTGGAACTAGAAAGTCTATGCCAGCAGGTTGAAGGAGCTGTGCAGTAGGTTGAGGGTTCTACATGGGAGCCAAGAAGTCACACTCAAAAGAAGAAGCAGGGCTGCCCTGAAGAGCACCACAGCCATCCTCAGCAGCAACGAGGTCCCGCACTCCTCCGACGATGAGGACAGTTAAGCACAGGTCAGGAAGCCCAGCGTGACCAGCTTCTCCAGCACACAGTCTCCCCTCCGGAGCCAGGAAGCGATGCACAATGTGAGGAGCAGAGCTCCTGCAACATGAATCACAACCACTCTCACTGATGAGGTCCCAAGCTCCTCCAATGACAAGGGCTGAGTTCATATTGGGGAAGCCAGCATGACACGCACCTCCGGGAGAACCACCTGCCTGAAACAGCAACTCTTGAAGGAATCCGCAATGCCTCGCTTTTCTTCTCTGTGTCTCTATTTATGCTGGCCCCTTTCTTCAGGTGGAGCATCTTTACTCAACACAGGCTGAATTAATTCAGCTGGTGCTAAGTTGACCACCAGTTTTTAATCCATAACACCAAGGGAAAATATTTAGTATATGAATGGAAGCCAGATTGCTGTTAATTGACAAATAAATTGTAAATAGATATGTGGAAAGAATCATCTTTCAGGAAATTTTGTCTCATAAGATTATGGTCACAAAGATTCATAAAGAACAAAGGAGCCACAGCTTTATTTATATGTTATTAGCAACTTACCTGTAATTTCCAGAATATTATTTTCGGAATATGCAGGTCAAGTTATTGTCCTTAACTTTTTCCCTAATTCTTCATCATATTCCACAATAAATTTTTATGATTTGATCCTAGCCAATTACTCAACAACATGTTTAACTTATATTTGATTATCACGTTGTGTATCATGTTGAAAGTCATTAATTTCAGGCAGTTTTCATTTTCTATAGCCACATTTTCTTATTTAAGTTCATACATTTTTGAAGACTTTTTATTATTCTGGGCCATTTTATTCTGGGTTAGTGTTTTAATCATCACCCCCACTTTTCCACTTAATTTATTTTATCAAATGTCACTATGTCAGACAGCTTTGCATGAAGTGCTTCTAAAATTACTTCTTTTTCTTGTTCTCTATTCTTTTACTGAAATGTAATGTTCAGTGGAGCCTAGGAATTGTCCAGAATTGTCCTGATATAGAGTAGTTAATCAATTAATATATTCAAAATAACACAAATGAAGAAGACACCCTTACTGCCCAGTCTTAACAAAGAAACCCAAGGTTTTCAATATCCATTTCCTTGAATTCATAAACCAGTGAGCGGTGGAAGTGTAATTCAAACATAGATCTGTCTGATGTCACATATCACATTCTGAACATGATCAGATTAACACATTTTTCATATAAAATCAGCCTTTTCTGGTATGTAAGCACTGAAATGACATTTATTTGATACTCACAAGCTGAGCTTATACCACATATTACCAGTTCTCAAGGTAAGATCATTATACCCACCTCGTTAAGAAAGCTTGTCAAATACAGTACCTATTATCTTGAATGCCAATTTAAGTCAATTTCAGTGCCTGTGATGACAGCCCCTTCCCCTGCTGAGTGCTGACCATGAGTAACCACTTTAATTTTCAGGTCATTACTAACCTGAATGGCCTGGGTCTGCAGGGAACTCTGATAGATATACTTGTCAAAATAATGAGCCACCTTCTTACAGTAGCACAGATTGAAGAAAAAAGTCTTTCCCATTAAACTTATTTTTAACAATATACACACTGTTATTTCAAGTTGTAGTAAATCATAGAATGCCACAGAATCTGACAAAATACACACCAATACTTTAATAATCCCTAGAGGAACATTCTCCTGATCACAAAGGAAGAAATAAGTTTTCAAATTCATCCTCAGTGTTATTTCCATGCACATGATATAGTGTGTTTAGTCAGAGAATTTAATGAATCATATAAAACTGTTATTCTTTTTACAATGTTCATTCGTGTAATACTTCTCTTTGTGTCTTTAATATTTTGTGACATAAATTTCATAGCCGTTTGGAGAAAAGAAAAAGAAAAGTGAATGAGAATGAGTGATTTTTAAATTTTTAAATCCAAATCATATCGTTTAAAAAGGATATATCCATAAAGGTGACCATTATGGTTTGTGTTTAAATGTCCCCCCAAAGCCTCATGTGGTTATGGGGGATGAGCCTTTAAAGGTGGTTGAGTCTAGTGCTTGTGACTGGTTCATTGTCTAGCCTTACAATTGGCAGTGTGAGTGCTGCACCTGCCCAGGGGTGGGATAGCTGATATACAATATAAAGGAGGAAAGGAAGCATGCTTTTCCTTTTTGCCCTTTATTATGGTTTTTGGCTGTCATGAACAGCTGCCCCTTAGCCATGCTGTCCTGCATTGGAGCCAGCAGAATATGGACCAAATCTCCAAACACTGTAAGCTAAATACACCTTTCTTCATTTTGGGCATCAAGTATTTTGTCTCAGCAAAGAAAGAGAAGTAACCAAGACAGACTTTGGTACCAGTGGAGTGGGGTTGCTGCTGTGACTATACCTGATCATGTGATTCAAGAGCCTTTGGAAATCACTTGTGGAAAGAATTTGGAAAGGTTCAGATATTTCACCTGAAGGAGTAGAGCTGGAAAACCTGTGGCTGTTCTGTATGGGAGATTCTGGTCAGAGCTCAGAAGACCAAAAATGTGGTAAAGTTCAGTCTTGGGAGGCTTCTGCTAGGAAGAAGGATTGCACTGATTGTTGGACTCCAGACAATGTTTTTTGGCTTGGCAGAAAGTTTGTCTGCATTTTACTCTTGTTCACAGACTTTGCCTGAGACTAAGATTAAGGGCAGTGGACTAATTAATCTGGCAGAAGACATTTCAAGGCTGTCAAATTTTGAGGTGGTGACATGGCTATTATTAGCAGTTTTTACCCAGATTTACATAGCAAGTCAAGAGCAAAGAACCCAACAGGATGATTTGAAATATTGTGAGTTTGGCCAGGAAAAAAGCTCCAGTAAAACTGTGGACTGCAAAGATAGAGCTGAGATCTCAATTGCTAAGAAGGAACAAAAAAATAAAAAAGATGGCCTGGGGGTATCACAGAAAGTGACATGTCTCTACCTTTTGCAGCCTCAAAATGGCAGAAGTAAAAGATTTTTCTCTGAGGAGAAAGCTACAGAGTACCATGTTCCAGAAAGGCAGCGGTGGCCACAGGAAGTTCCAAAATGGTGGCAACTGCACCAAATTCCAGAACGGTGGTGACATAAAAAATTTCTTCCCCACAATCAGATTCAGAGTACTCCATGATCCAGGCACTCAACCCCTACATCTAAGAAAGAGGAAAACCTAACTACTGCTCCAACTGGCGGTGGACCTTGTCATCATCCATGTGCTGCTGGTTTTTGGTGTATACAGAATATAAGAGTTCTGAGGTTAACAAGTCTTCCACAATTATTTCAGAAGGCTTGGGAGGCCAAGCAGTGTGTCCCTGAGAGGGCAACATGTGCAGTTATGAGGGCAAAACCAAAGGTGTGAGAGAAAATCCAGAAGTTTGGAAAAGCCAAGCATGTGGATTATCTAAGGAATACTGCAAGGAGAAAGCAAAGCCAGCCCAAGAGAGAAGCTGTGGGAGCTATAACCACCAGTATTGTCTTGGGCGTGTAGTCACTCAAGTCTTTTGGAGGTCACAACCAGATTGCTTCAGATGCTGAATGTGAAACTCCAGTACTGAATGTTTGTCCTGCTGGATTTTGGACTTCCTTTGGTCCCATTCCATTGTATCCCCATTTGTACCTTTTGGAATGGTAATGCTTGTCTTGTGCCATTGAATATTGGAATGTTTAACTTTGTTTACATTTGTACAGGGAATCAGAGCTAAGAGTTCGCCTCAAATCTCTGAGGAGACTTTGGACTTGGACATTTTAGTAATGTTGAAACTGTTAAGGATTTGGCAACTCTTGAAATAGACTAAATGTCTTTTGCATAAAGGGATGTGCATAAGTCTTTGGGGGGCCAGACGTGGAATGTCATGGTTTGTGTTTAAATTTCCCTTCAAAGTCTCATGTGGTCATGGGGGAGAAGGCTTTCAAAGGCAGTTGAGCCTAGTGTTTGTGATTGGTTCATTGTCTAATGCTGAGATTGGTAGTATGAGTGCTGCACCCTTCCAGGGGAAGATAACTAATACACAATACAAGGGAGGAAAGAAATTGTGCTTTCCCCTTTCGCTCTTTTCTGTCTGTTGCTTGCAGCTGTCATGAACAGCTACCTTTTAGCCACACCACCCTGCAATGGAGCCAGCTGAATATGGACTGAAACTTCCAAAAATTTTAAGCATTATTTTAGGCATCAAGTGTTTTTTCTCAGCAATGAGAGGAAAATTCAGCAAGGAGGGTAAAGTAACCAAGACAGCAATATTGCTAATAGAAACACAGTAGACAAAGAATCAAGAATCATAAACTCTATTCTCAACTGTAGTGATAGTTACTTTTGTAAAATGGGATAAATAATGACTACTTTATACTACAGAAGAATGTATACAGACATATTGGCTTCCTTCAAATAAAATGAATAGTTATATTACACTTTCCAATAGTAGTAATGACAATAGAATCTCCATTTAGTGTCTGTCTTTTTATGAGTACATCCTGTACTTATACTCAAAGTAAATGTTATTATACTACATTGTAATTTTTTTTATTTTTAATAAAAATAAATAAAATAAAACATAGAAAACAAAGAAATAGATAGCATTTAAAAACTACTGTTCTTCATGAATAATATGTTTTTGTGGAACTGGTTTTCTCAATTATTGCTTTATTTTCAAAATAAGATGACAAGAAAACATTATTGACTTCTTTCATTACAGATGATGTGTACTTAGATAGGCTTTTTAAGGTGGTAACTAGGTTTCTCTGGTTTACAGTTGCCACTTGTACATTTATAATTAGCAACCAATTTTGATGAAAACTTTTTATATCTATAAAAATTTATTTTTATTCACCAAGAATTAATCCTCTAAATTTAGCAGTATTAGTGATTATTGCTGTAAAATACTTAGTGTTTCCTAAATTCATTATTATTTCCAATTATACTAGTTGGTGTTCTACAACAAGCAAGAAATTCTCTTTTTCTTATTAACTTTAATTTACTAGTTGACTGATTGTAATTTTTAAATATTATTCCACTACTTTTTTCGATTTGGATGCTCAACTTTTATCTAACATAGATGGCAGGATGTTTTCCAGTGTACTCTTTCTTCTTTTCTACATATGTATCTTCTTTCTACATATTAGAAAACTGATTTCAATTTGTGTTATAAGGATTACTCTCTTGTTGAGATTTGAAATATATTACAGAGAAGTTAGTTTTAGATTAGCTTACCTATATCAATTAAAATACACAATTTAACAATTGTGAGCTTTTTTGGTCCTTAACTGAGAATAAATTTTCAAAGTACCACATTAATAATATTTATTTTTAATACAATAATTAATAATACTTATTTCTTAATAAAATCAATAACTGATAGACAAAATAAACTTTAACCATGAAGGTATCATTTGACAAATTAAAAGTAAAACATAGAATGAAGATTACAATGCAAGTTAAAGAAAATATGAAAAAGAACCTTTCATGCCCCTGGCAGGACACTAAGAGGCAAAGGGAGTTGAAATAACTGCAGTGAATAAATAGTGTTTGCACATAAGGCACAGGTCCACTTGACTTGAGACCATTTTACTGGTTTGTGAATATGAATACATTTTATCTGAATTATGTGTTTAGGCATAAAAAAACTATAAACAATCTTTGCCTGACTCTTTACAATAGAGCAGCTACAACTACAACTCAGTGGTCTGCAGGCTACATTTTTAGGCACTCTGATGTACTTTATAAACTTATTTTTTTCACACTACTCTTATTTTCATATTCCAAATGGCAAGTATTATGATGTAAAGCAAATTCCACAGAGTCATAATGACCTATAAGTTAGCTTTGTGTTTGACAATCTTCAAAGAGAAATTGTTAAGTAGAAAACAGATATCTGTCATGCAATATTTCGTCCTACACCCTCAATGGCTTCAGGTTTTCATAGGTGGTCACATTAATGGCATGCATATATTTTCCATCTCACAAGATACAGCTTCTTATTTCCTCCTGCATTATGCATGGAGCAAGTGATGCTTTCTAATCATTTATGTTCATTCCACCTGCAGTCATGAGCAATAGTTCAGAGACATAGTCACTCAGTTAAGTGGTGATGAAAAGATTAGTGAGACTCTGTTTTGACAATAAAAGTATCCAGTTTGAAAACTATGCCCTCAGAAATGTGTGAGGTGGGTCTGTGCTCCATACTCTGTCATCTAGACAGTCATTTGTTTTGGCTCTGCTCATTGCTCAAAGATAACAAATGGGATCACACCATTTAGGGTGGTGTTTGTTCTCTGGTATAATGAACAGTTTATCAGAATTGAATTTCATACACTTTTTTACATCCATTAGAAAAGTAAGGATGGTTTAAATAATGGCAACCATGCTGCCAGACTCACAATGCCCATTTGTGCACAGATCTTTATGCATAAACACAGATACTGACTTTTTTTCATCCAACCATAGCAGCTAACACTCTTTTTAATTCCCTCTTTTCCATTTTGTCTTAGTTACTTTTTTCTTGTTGCAGAGACAAAATATCAGATGTCCAAAATTAAGGAAGGAAAGGTTTATTTAGCTCACAGTTTGTGGAGATTTCAGTCCATAATCAGCTGGCTCCAAGGCAGGGTAGTGTGGCAGAGGGGCAACCTTCATGGCAGAGGATGACAGCAAAAGCAACAAGAGCAAAAGGGGGAGGCAAACCGCTTTGCTTCCCTTACATTGTATTCAGGATACCTTCCCTAGCGCAGGTGCAGCACTCATACTCCCAATCCCAGCACTAGACAATGAAGTAATCACCAAATATAGATTCAGCTGCTTCTGAAAAGCCTGCCCCTCGTGATTGAATGAGGCTTTGGGGGGATATTCAGACACAAACTATATCACATTTCAAGGACAAATTAAGAAAACCATAGACTCTCTAGTCAAGGCAAAAAGTAATGAATAACAGATCTTATAAACCTATTAAAATATTATTCTAAAGAATAAAGCTACATGTCAGTTTGATTTTTGATTCTGAATTATAGATTAATATCTATTTATAAAGAAAATGTGAAGTCATTGTAAATGAAATCAAATTTGGGAAACAAATTCATAGACCTGTGAAAAACTATTAAATTTCTGATTTTACTTAATATTCTGTCTTTTATACTCTGCTGTGTTGGTTACTTTTCATGTCACTGAGACAAAACACTCAACATCCAAAGTTAAAGGAGGAAAGATTTATTCAGCTCACCACAGAAAAGTAGTTCATGGGAGGTAGGAGAGGCAGAAGGCAGAAGGCAAGAAGCATTGAAGCAGAAGCAGCAGCAGCAGCCACTGGCCTGCCTTCTTTCAGTCCCTTTTATCCCTTCCAGCCTACCTGTCTTTGGAGCAGTGCCACCCACACTTAGGGTGGGACATCCTTGATTTGAGCATCACACACCCGAATCAAGCCACTTTGAAAATTTGTCTCAAGAATGCATGAGGCTTTGGGAGGATAGCTAGATACAAGTCACAGTACTTGCCATACTAAATTTGTCATTTTGAATTTGTCTTGTTTCTATTGGTGAAGACTTTACTGAAGGAGAATTGCTGTAAGACAGTTTAGGAGTCTATGTCAGGAAAGTAGAAGGCATGAAAATCAGAATAAGAGTTCAAGAATAGGCCCGGGGTCTGGGAGTTTGGCTCAGTGGCTTAAGCACCCCACTGGCATGCGCAAGGTTGTGAGTTCGATACCCGGTGTCACAAAAATAAATAAATAAATAATAAAAATTAAATTAAATTAAAAACATAAGAATAAGCCTGGGAAGAGGTGAAGACACAGCTTGTAGGAATAGTATGGGAATAAAGGAATGGACAAGTCAAAAATGGAAGGATGAATGGAAAAATGAGAAAACATGAGGTGCTAGACAGGATAAGTGAATAACTGTAGGAAATCATATGTTTGTAGCATTACCTATCGGCATATCTAACAAAATAAAAGAAGTGGAAGGAAGTTAGAACAATAGGGGCATTTTCTTGAAGCCAGTACTGGGATGCGGGACCTACAATATATTTTCTCTATGTTCATTCTCACCACAGGTCTAAATAAATAGGGCCAAGTGACCTCAGAAACTATAAGCCTAAATAAATATTTCCTTCTTTTAAGTCATGTATCCCAGATATTTTGTAACAGCAATAGATCTAACATAAATACCCTAAATTTATAGCCATGGGACAGAAAAGAAAAATGTTACTAGTGAATGTATCTGACATCTCTTTTATAATCTTTAGGCATTTAAGATTTTTGATAACAGGCCTGACTTTAAAAACCTGTTTTGAAGAACTTACTCTCAAAGCTTGTTAATATTGGATAAGTCAGGTCTCACATTCTTCATCTCTAGAATCAGCCTAATAATACCATATGCTTCATAAAGTTGCTAAATGGGAGGGATGATATCGTAGTACAGCCAATATTACAGTGCTTTTCTAATGCAAATTAGATATTATCATTACATTATTGTTCTAAATGTTGGGAATTTGAAGGACATTGAGGAAATTTGCATATTATTAAAAAAGAGGTCTGAAAGTATTTGAGGAGATTTTTAAATTCTAACCAACTCTTCCTGCATATTCTTTTGAGTTAAAATAGTAAAGTTACAACAGATCTATATATCTTACTTATTTGAATACTATACAGTAGTATCCTTGCACTAATATACCTTTGTATATTATAATAAAATACTAATTAAGAAGAATGGCATGCAGATAATTATGAGAAAGGACTCAGGAGAAAATCAACATGGAAACCTCATTATATTTTTTATTTTTTATTTAAGAGCATAAAGAAAAGAATAACAAAAAGCAAACAAGACAAACAAACAACAACAACAAATCTGATACAATAACAGCATAGGTTTACAAAGCAAGATGATAGGAATTTGACAATGGTTGTAATATTGCATATCATTACCTTCAAAAGCATTGTTTAGATTAACAGATATAGACATGTAAAATTGATCTAATCACATGAGCATTAACTGTTCTTTTCCAATAACTAATGCATTTAGTACTATAGTCATTTTAGCTATCTTAAGTATATATATATATATATATATATGTATATATATATATATATATCTTACATGTCTTATATATATCATGTCTTTTATATATATTATGTCTTTTTCCTTTTCTCTTCCTTCCTCCTTTCCTGGAAACTTTATTCTAAACAGGAAATTTGCAGCTGTGACTGTTAGATTCAGACAGAGACAACTCCTCCAGGTTTTCTGAGCATTGCTATGCTTAAAAGAGACTATTAACAGTAAAGTTGCATATATTAAATATTTATTGAGGACAATCTATATGGTCTTTGTTTGGGGGATATGAAGTGAACAGAAACATGCTTACAAGTATAAGCTTGAGAAATTTCTTTGCAACCATAGTTCATCAGTAAGAAATATTAGCTTACCTTCTTCTCTGGGCTGTGGTCTAGTTTTAATCATAGATGAAGCATTATCTTAGCATATACTTGTACTTATCTACCTCTCTCCTTGACTTTAAGTTCCTTGAAGGATAAATCATTCCCTTTGTTTCTGTGTTTGGTGACATTCAGCAGGCAGGTAGATGGTAGGTAGTCAAATAATATCAATCATACATGATGCATGTTTGAACATAAAATCATTGCCACAATAATGATTTATTGAGAAATCCTTAACCTCCTCAATAATGTAATGAATAATGGCAAAATTGATTATCTTACCTCAGGATACACATTAGTAATTACAATTAACCTATTTCCTAGGGCTGAACTGATAGATAAACAATTTTCCATTTAGGAGTGCAGGCAATTTACCCTCCATTGCTCTTATAAACACGTTTTATGTAACACAGATCGTGTTAAGGGTGAGTCTGTGATGAGTCACACAGCTATGTTAACAAGGGGAATGAGATTTTAAAGGAATTGTCTATCAACTGAAAAGTCATTCAGCCTTCACCAAGAGAACAATTGATGCAACAAAGTCTGCCTGAAAGTAAAAGGTGTTTCCAACAACCTGAAGAAATCATGAATAATAATACAAGTATTTAAATAAACCACATTGTATTATTTTAAATCCTGACAAACTCTCCATTTATTTGTCAAGTATAAATTGAAGGCTGTAGAGAAAGTTGGCATGGAAAGTGATGAAAAGAAATTTCATTTTATATTTCTGAGGTGGACCCTGGACAAAAAGTCAGCAGAGTTAGGACAAATGGCCCTGTGGTGATTTCTACTCATACCTATGAAATCAAATGTGGAATATTTATGTGCACTTTTAAAATTTCTGTGACTTGTTTATTGATACAGGGAAGTATTTAGAGATGCAAATGAAAATATGACATTCTCAAAAAGCAATCATAAAATAAATAGAGAAGATGTGTATATTGGAGACTGAATTTTAATACATGTAATGCTAAGTAATTTTATATGATAAATTAGCCATTTCCCATAATGAATGTCTGTAAATTTAGTATCTGTAAGAGACACTTAAGAGAATGTGGTAATGTGAAATAAATAAATGTATTCTTTAAATGATATGAAAATCTAGATAAAGAAATAAAGTGAAAATAAATATGTACAGTTCAAATGTTGCGAAGATCTAGGCCACATGCAAAAAACCAGGAAAGACATTTTGAAAATGATCTGGCTCCAGGATTCACTATCCTAAGGATGAAATAATTGTTCCTATCAAGAAGTTATTCTAGAATTATATTTGAATTTAACAGGAACAAGTCATATCTCAATAAAATGAAATTAACTTAAAGCTAAAAGCAAGCCATGGCAGGAACAAATGCCACCTATTTCATCTTAACTCAAATTACCACTGATAATTATAATTGAATCTTGAAGTAAATATTCATTCACACTCAGAATTAAAGAGGTTATAGTTTAGTTTATGTAAGAATAAAAAGAGTACATATATATCATCTAGAATTTTTTTCCAAGTACTATTTGTTCTCTCTCCACATTCAAACATATGCAATATAGATGAAATAATGGATATAAAATGATAGTTCTCCAGGGGTCCAGAGAAATCTTGAATATGTAAAAGAATGTGGGTAAGAGGAGCAAAATGAAAGAATATTCTAGAGAGTGAAGTTTTTGGTTTTCTTTATCATAAAACTAATCAAACAAGAGATATTTTATTTTAATTTAATTTTTTTTTTTAGTTTTTTGAGACGGGGTCCAGGCTGACCTTGAACTCACTGTGTGGCCCAGGTTAGATTCAGACTCACTGGAATCCTCCTGCCTCAGCCTCTTTAGTTCTGGGATTACAGGTGTGGGCCACTGCACCTGGCCAATAAGAGATTCTTGATGCCTATATATAAGATAAAAAATGCAAGGAAACTGTAGTATAATGTAGCATTTAATTCTTTTGAATTATCATATCAAAAGTTGTCTTAATCATTAAAGTGCTTATGAGAGTAAATTGAGTCGATCTCATTTTATTTATGGATAGATACTGGTTTATTAATTGGGCTTGTATAATTTTCAAGCTACCACATTTCATTCACTTCAGTGTCTTTCAAAGTAGTGCCTTGATAAAATTTTTCTTTTCCTATATTTTTATTATTTTATTTCAGGACCACAAGTAGTATATACTATTTTGTTTTTGCATTAATCGTTTCCTCCATGTCCACTTTTTCTTATTTTTAAAAATTTTTGGATAACAACATTTGTATTTTTCCCAATGCTTCTGTAACAAATTATCATTCTCTTAGTGGTTTAAAACAAAGCAAATTATTACCTCGTAGTTTCTGTAGATCAAAAGTTTGAGTGAGCTTAACCGGCTCTTCAGTTTAGAGTTTGACTATACTGAAATAATGGTGTTGCTCTGATTGCTGTCTTTACTGGCAGCTCCACAAGGTAGCTTCCAAGTGTCCTGCACGTCCTCTAACAATGAACGAATGAGGAAAATGAAGTATTTATGCACAATAGAGTGCCACTCTGCAATAAAGAAAGATAAATTTGAGTCATTTGTAGGAAAAAGGTTGCACCTTAAGACTGTAATATTAAGTGAATAAAATCAGATACACAAGTTTAAGTACTGCCTTCTCTTCTATGAGAAACCGAGAGCATAAATAATTAAAGAAGAAAATAAAAGGTGAATAATAGAAAATAGATAGATGTTTTGAAAAGGGATGGAAACCAAGAGATGGAGAACAGGAAGGGGGAAGAGAGGAAAGGAATGAATTAAGGTATTTTATGTACTCGTGCTGCTCCCCGCAATGAATGTGATCATCATGTACTGCTAACAGGTAATGAAAAAAAATAAATGAATATATCAGCTTCTATGCTTAGACAGCTGTCCAAGTTTAGTTCCTGTGGTTGGAGAAAAAAGTCCACATGCCCTTGTTAGCTGGAGGCTGCTTCTTCTCCTCAAGCCTATCTGCCTGCTCGCTTAGCCTTTCCATGTGGCTTCTTCCAGCAAAGAGAGTGAGAACAAATCAAGCTCCCATTCTCTGATTTCAGCTTCTGAGTCCTTTCCGAATAAAAGGAGAAATAGGCAAATGTATTTAGAAATGTTTAGTATGGTCCAATTATGAGATAAACTAAGTATATAAATAATTCATGACACTCTGAGCTTTATTTATCTTACTGTGACTTAAAATACAACACTCAAAAAAGTTTATGCACTTTTGAAAAATGTTTGCACACTTTTTCAAAACATATATGTGGAATGTTCAGCAAGATATCCACATGTTAATGGATTTTGAAATTTTAGGGGAATAAAGCTGGGATAGTTAACTGTTGTGTCAATTTGAGTAAGAAGTGGGCAACTGATTGGCTAAGTATTGTTCTGAGTGTAACTGAATGATGGATTTACTGAGAAAGGAAGATCCACACTAGGGTATAAATGGCACTATCCAGTCTTGTAATTTGAGTGGAATAAAAGAGGAAAAAAAGGGAGCACCGTTCATGGACTACAGAGAGAGAGTACTAGGTCTCACCCTCACAGGGAGGTGATCCCTGCCTGGAAACCAGTACCATGTGCTGGCTGCTGCCTGAGTGGGCACAGCCACACCCAAGCCTCACTCTATGAGTCAGAGCCATTTGTGGACTGCGGAGAGAGAGAACCAGGCCTCACCAGGAAGCAGTTCTGGCAGGGAAACCATATGATTTTCATTGTTTTGTTGGGTTGGCTTTTATTCTCTTTTGTTTTGTTTGATTATGTTAAATCTGATGGTATGAGCAGCTATTATCATAGCCATTTTAAATTTGCTATTGGCTTGAAGTCCTTTATTGCATTCATTGTTCTGTGTTTATTGTTTCTATTCTATTCTGTTCTGTGCGATTTTTACAATGTCTGAAGGTATCTGCAGCTATTCTGAAGACATCAAAAGGCATTATGCATTATGGTAGCTATTGTTGATTTTGTAAGGTCTTGAAGTCCTGTATCACTTATACTGCTTTATTTTGATTGGTTTTATTCCATTTTATTTCCCTTGGTTTTATTCTCTTTAAAATAAAAATAATAATAAAATTTTTTTAAAAAGAGAAAGAAGGAAGGCTCCTTCTATTTCTCCAGAGGTGCTGCAGTCTTTGCCTTTGCCTTGGACATCTGTTTCTTGGTTCCAGTGTAGAACCTTCAGCCATCCATCGTGACCTATTGGCTTCCAGATATGAACTCTCACGGGACCACACAGGGAGATCGAGGCCTTCAACATTTGACTCTCCAGCACTCAGACAGCCCTTTTGCTTTCCTCCACTCCAGAGTCCACAGGTGGCCAATGGAAGACTACCTAGGAAATTCTTGTATATACACATTTTATATTAAGTCTGTTTCTCTAGTGAGCACTGACTGGTACAAGAGCTAAAGAAATGCTTGAGAGGGAATGGAGACCATGATATGTTTATATTAGGATTGAATAAAATTTTAAATGAATAGTATATGTTTCAGTTAATAAAACTATACCTAGCTTGTACACTCATCTCTAAGTAATAAGAATAAAGGAAGAAATAAGTGTAAGATAAATTCTTGAAAACAGATAATAGAAAAATTAACAGGCAAATTTGTTTTTAGTGGCTAGTCAATAAATGAAGGAATAAGAAAAAATTTACTGATATTGATAATAAAATTTTATATAAATTTTATATCATTACAAATTTAATTGACTAAAACAAATAGACAAATTGTATTAAAATAGCATACTATGATTTACCTAAAATAAAGTAAAAAGTTTGAACAGCTCTGTATTTATAAAAGTAATAGCATTTACAATTCAAAATTTTATAATCCTTCTAGACCAAACAGTTTTACTAGTAAACTTTATCAGGTACATATTGAGTAAATAATACCACTATTCTTTAATCCCAGCACTTGGGAGGCTGCAGTAGGTGGAGCGTTGTGAGTTCAAGGCTGGCTTGGGCTACAACACAAGCACAAGTCCAGTCTGAGCTACATAGTGCGACCCTGCCTCAAAAAACTAGGGCTGGGAGTTTGGCTTAGTGCCTTAAGCGCCTGCCTGGCAGGTGTGAGGTTGTGAGTTTGATTCCCGGTGCCACAAAAAACAAAAACAAAACATAATAATAATAATAATAAACAAAAACAAAACATAATAATAATAATAATAATAATAATAATAGTACCACTATTCCACAAAGAACTTCAGAAAAGAGAACAAGAAAGACCAATCTAAATTAGCTTTCAGAGCCTATTGTAAACTAATGGGAACGACTGTTATTTTAAAATGTTACAAACCAGAGTCGTCAAAACATTCTTAAAAGTGGAAAATATTCTAAGCAAAAAGCAAACCAAAAATATTTATTAAAATATCATCAAGTTGAAATAGTCTTCTGAATGAAAGTTCACAATTTATAATCACTTAAGCATATTCTCCATATGAACAGGAAAGTAATGAAAACAATATGAACATCTCAATAGATGCACGAAAATATTTGAAAAATTCAACTACATTTCCATTCATAAAATACATCTCAGTTAACTTGGAATGAAAGGAAAGTATAGTATATCAGTTGAACTAGAGAAATCTAAGACAAACCTATAGTTGCCATCATGTTTAATGGTGAAATATTGATCATTTCCCCTAACATTGTTAAAAATGCAAGGGTATTTGCTATTGTGATTTCTATTTTAACTACTAAAGAACTTATCTGCTGAAATAAGGCAAGGAAAAATAAATGGTATAAAGAGTAAAAAGCAAAAATTAACAGCCTTTATCCTTATATGATGTGACATTTTACAAAAAATCCAAAAAAGTTAAAATCTAATTTAAGAGTTTCTAATGGAATTTAATAAGATCAGAAAATACTTCATTAATATACACAAGTCCACTAAATTTTCATATGTAGGATAACCATATTTTAAATAAAAATTCTTTTAAATACCATCTGCAATAGCAAAACAATGGAATGCTGAAGTGTTCCAAAAGCATGGGAATTGTACATCAGAGAATTCAAAGGAGGTCTAGAAAGTCAACACTCATAAGCACAATATAGTCTTTCTATGTAGTTTTTTCCTTGCATTGCCTTGACATGTAATTCTGGTGATAAAAAACTACACAGAAAATATTCAATGACCAGGCATGGTGGCACATACCTGTAATCCCAGTACTCAAGAGGCTGAGGAAGAAGAATCACTATGAGTTCAAACAAGGCCAACATGGCCTACATAGTGAGTTTAAGGCTATTCTGAACTGCATACCAACAACCTGTCTCAATAAGCTAAAATCAACCAAACAAATTGTCAATTAGCTAACAGTTTTGCAAGCAGATAGTCAGGTCAGGTCTGCTAATATTGTATTGGTGTAAGTACATTTAAGGGTAAAACTCAAAGTCAACAGTCAAAGAAGAACATTCAGATTGTTTAGATGGCAGGTAAGGAGGTGGATAATTTTATATAATAATTTGGATGGTTGTATTTTGAATTTATGTGATCATTCCCACAGGAATGGGCATTCATAAACAATGTTAGTCATTACAATAAAATATCTTATTTCTGTCTCAAGAGAGATACTACTGCGATCTCATTTCAGTTAAGCATCATAACCTTGTAGTCATTACAATTTCTATTGAATGGATGAAGATCTATTCATATTCTCACAGTTGGCAAATGATGTTGTCAGAATTAGGATCAAAGAATTCTTATTCTGTGCCCAATGTTCTTTCCTTTATACCATTCTATTGCTCCATAAAGTCAAATTTGCTTCATCTTTTCTTGTTTCCTTTCTTTTCTTTTCCATCCCCTTTCTTTATTTCATTCATTCTTGCTTTTTAATTTTCTTTCTGTTTCCCTCTTCCCTTATCTCTCCCTTCCTTCTCTCTTCTTCCACCCTTCCACTTCCTTCCTCTTCCTTCCTTCCTTTCTCTTTTTCTTTGTAATACTGGAGATTGAACCCATGACCTACACACTGAGTTATATTCCCAGCTGGTTTTATTTGTATTCTTATTTGTTTATTTATTTTTTGAAAGAGTTGCCCTAAATTGTTAAGTTGCCTAGGCTAGGTTTCAATTTGTGATCCTCCTCCCTCAGACTCCCAACGTTAGCATTATAGATGTGTACTATCAAACCTTAAATTTCAGACTATTGGTCTTTTAGCTTTGCTTTTTTTTTGGTGGAGAAATGATGGCAGGTTTACAATGTATTCATTCATTGAACAATATTTGTTATATAATAGGATGGGTGCTGCATATATGGCAACTACAATAGCAAAAGTTACTTTTTTTCAAGAGTAGTAGATTCAAGAGAGAAGTCAGTATGTGAAGTGAAGATAAATGAACAAATAATAGTTATATATATTTATAAATTTACTAATTATTATATAAGTGTATGTTTTTATAATGTGAAATATGGGTGTTTGAAAGAGAGACAAAACAGAAAAATGCTACATATAAAATATAAAGCAATGAAACAGAAAATAAAGCAGGACAGAGCCACAATTATACAACTTTAAATTGGTCTGTTCTCAGTTAACTCCTCTCTATGGCAATAACAACTGACTACTAACCTTCAAGATATAAAGTATTGAGCTAATACAAATGTCTGGAGGAAAGTCTTCCCATGGAAAGAAAAAAAAAAAAAGGAAAAAGGATCAAGATGAAAACTTTCTTCCTAACAGTAACCATTTTCTTAGAGTGTGTTAGGTAAACTGTTGGTTCCTACCACAAACATGCTAACACTGTGACTGGAACTGAGGACCAGCTCTCTGTGACCTAAGTGATCCTGATGTTACCCAAAGTTTAAGAAATAATGTTGTAACTGAAGAATAACAGGAAATCAACATATTAGGCATGATAGGTGACACAGAACATTTTAAGAAATGAAGACAGTGCTAAATAATATAAAAATTTGCAAAGTTCTTGAAAGGACTTTAGATTTTGGAAAACACATCATATTCCAATAATACACATAGCATATTTTTATATAAAGATAACAAGTACTTTCATAAATGCTTACAGGCAAATTATTTCTGTATTTATTTGATGTACAAAATGGAATACATCTATGACTGTTTGTATAAATAATAAAATTTTCACCTGAATATATGATAAATATTGATTGTAAAAATTTTATATAAGAGGATGAAGTGTAAGAAAACACTGGTTTTGTTTTTAGCATTAGTGGGTTAATGCATAGTATAAAAATTTATGTTATGAATTCAAACCAACTGACGATAAGCATTTGTGTATGAGTGTTCAGGCTAAGAAAGCAGATTATTGCTCAGCTTAGGCAAGGGTCTTGTGTAGTTTAGTAAGCACATTAAACAGATTAAATGCTCACATAAGCCCTTAAAATTTTAGTTTACAAATAGAAACATTCACTGTAATTTAAATTATCCAGTGTCAGGACAACCACATTCCTTATATGTTGCAATGTTTGGCTGCCTTCAAATGCAAATGATAATTTTGTTAAGTTTCTAAGCAAGAGCTGGTATCCAAAATTTTATACTGAAATTTTATTTCTAAAGTATGTAAACAACGAAGATCTCCAGGGAAGCACAGTGAAATACACTGTTAGAAATAATTGGTCCTAGTTCCATAACAATGGTACGAATGAATTCTGTTCCTTGTTTTTCCAATGGCAGAACTACATGCCAGAGATTAACACAAAGGTAACATGTAAGCTCTTAATCACATCTCAAAGTCCAGCTTCTTATCTCTTATATTCTTGCAAGCATGTAGATGTCCTATTCTGTTAAGTGAAGTCATATTCATTAATGACATGCTGAGTAATCCAAACTACTTCTTTTCAAGTTGACTTCCCTGTGGAGTTTCAGGTCATCTTTTCTGCTATTGCTTCAAGGAATATTTACAAGACCATGCACAGATCTGCACTGGCTTAATCAAAATATATTTTGTAAAATAAATGTGCAGCAGATACTTAGGATAAATGACTTTAATACAAATCATCATTATTTTGGAATCCCATCTCTCTAGCAAAATGTAACATTAATTAAGTGCTATTGGTAATTCTAATTACCAAAAGAGAAAATGAAACAAAAGTACTTCTTCCTAGAACTTTATGGAGAGTAAAAATCATATTTCATCAATATGCTGGTACTATGTGCTATTTTTACATTTATATAGGAAGATATTTCATTCTGTATCAATTTAATTTTAAAAGTTTCTTAGAAAATGATTCCTCTGAATTTTATTCTCCAAATCTGTAGATAGCTCATAATACAAAAGTACAAATTTTATTTTGAAAATCATCTCTTAATTGGGCAACCTCAATTGACTAGAAGTTTTTTTCCAAGGAAAGAGGAAAAGGAAAACCAAAGTAGACACATCAACAGGATGGCTACATTAGGAGGTGTAATGAAAGAGAACACAAAAAAATATCAGAACACAGTGAGTAAGAAAGAAAATGTGACTGGCTGTGCAGAGGAACCAGCTCTATCCAGTCCCGCATCTCAGCACAACCCACCAGGGGAATGCCCGAGTAGCCTCTCAGGACACAGAGGTACTGAACCCAGTCTAACCCAGAGCCCCAGAGCTGCTCATCAGGAACTGGCCAATGCAGCTGCAGGGCCTTAGAGAACTTGAGCTCTGCCCATTAGAGCACAAGGTGTGAGCTCCACTGTTCAGAGGTGCAGCCAGTGCAGCAAGACCTAGAGGTTGCAAACCCACCTAACCAGGAGCAAGGCCCCTGGACTATACACCTGGGACCTCGCCCAGGCTTGCCTGGAGCAGTGCTCCAGAGGCTCTGAATTTCCCACAACCAGATGCAAGGTCCTGGTGGCACCACACTCCGGGTTGTGCTCTGCCTAGCCACCTGGGTCCCAGAGGTCTCAGCCCCTACCTAGTAAGGCGGAGGCTCCAGCAGCACACTCCAGGAGTGCGCCCTCACTAGCTGTGCAGAGGATCAGCTCTACCCAGTCCTGTATCTCAGTGCAACCGACCAGGGGAATGCCAACCCAGCCTCGCAAAACACATAGCCCAGCACCCCAGAGCAAGCCAACAAAGTACATCAGGGGAACATGCGGCCAGCCTCACAAACCACAGAACACAAGGGTCCAGTGCCATAATCTAGGGTGTGCCCCAGCTAGCCACGGGGATATTGGAGGATTGAAGCTCTACCCAGCACACTGTTCCAGTACAATTCATTGGGAGGCTGCCCGCCCAGTCACACAGGTCCCAGAAGAAAATGACCAAATGAAAAACCAAGAGGCAGTCTCAATGCCCCAGCCACTGAGAACAAACCCAAGAAACACTGAAATGGAAGACACTGGAAGTTGCACAACTGAAATTTCTGAAATGATAGCAAATGCAGTAAAAAAGCAACTCCATGAAGTGACAGAGAAACTCAAATCAGAAATAATCTCTCAGCTAAAAAATGAAATGAAAATCATTACTAAAGAAATGTATGTACATAAAGAAGATCAATATAAAAAAATAGAACATAAGAAAATGATGGAAACTTTGAATGAACAATATAAGACACAAATAGAATGCATGAAACAGATTCAAAGAGAAATTCAGGAAATGAAAAATTCCATGGAAAGTTTGAAAAACTTCTTGTATGAAGCTGAAGATAGAATCTCAGACCTTGAAGACAGCATGGGAGCTTATGATCATGAAAGAAAAGATCTCTCAAAAATAATAAGGAACCAAGAAACAAAAATTCAACAGCTGCAAGACAATGCCAAGAGAAATAACATAAGATTGATAGGCATAAATGAAAAAGCAGGAATCAATACTAATGACCTGTGAAGACTATTCACAGAAATAATAGCAGAAAACTTTCCAAACATGGGAAAAGAATCTGAAATACTGGTAACTGAGGCAAACAGAACCCCAATTAACCACAACCAAAATAAATCCTCACCCAGACATATAATAATAAGGGTATCAGAAATAGAGCACAAGAACAAAATACTAAAAGCTGTCAGAGAAAAGAAACAGATCGCCTATGAGGGAAAGCCTATCAGAATCACGGCAGACTTCTCAGCACAAACCTTTAAGTCAAGAAGAGCTTAGAGTGAAGGATTTCAAATCCTGAAAGAAAACAACTTTCAACCCAGACTGATGTACCCTGCAAAACTATCCTTAAAAATTGATGGAGAAATAAGATACTTCCATGACAAAAAACAACTGAAGATGTTTATGGCCACCAAAACAACACTACAAAGAGTACTAAAGGACATTCTAGAAAGATAGCTACAATATTAAGAACAACAAACAAAGGAAACCACTAAGCAGGGCAAATAATTAAACAGAAAATGTAGAAAACCAACAACAGAAAGATATCATGACAGGGATGAGCCAGTACATATCAGTTATATCAATCAATGTAAATGGTCTCAACTCACCAATAAAAAGAAACAGACTAGCAGAGTGGGTTAAAAAACAAAACCCAGCAATATGCTGTGTACAAGACACACATTTCACTCAAAAGAAAATTCACAGACTAAAAATCAAAGGCTGAAAAACAATACTCTGTGCAACAGGAACCCAGAAAAAAGCAGGCGTGGGTATTATGTTTGCAGACAATGTGAACTTCAAACCAAGAATGTTCAAAAGGGATAAAGAAGGTCACTACCTACTTGTTAGGGGAAAACTTCAAGAGGAAGAGATTACAATCATATATATATATGCACTGAATATTGTGAGGAGCCATTTTTGGAGGTGTGCCCTGCCGCAAGGCCTAGATGGAAGAGCAGAAGCCTGAGCAGATTGCCCCGCCCGTCGAGTAGGCCAAGATGGCCCCGGTTTCCGGCTTCCTGGATGACCGCTTTGTAGTAAACAACCCCGCTGCGAACTATGCTTACCTGGCTACCAATGACGCTAGCCAATGAGAAAGCACCCCCGTCTGCTTTGTGATTGGACATCAGGACAGTATATATGATAGTTCCCACCCGGGGAGGGAGGAGAAGCA